>APFE030692566.1:0-10867 GCA_000404065.3 Pinus taeda | reverse complement strand
AAACATGTGCGAAAATCATGTACAAAACCATAGGTGGGTCTGCCCAACCTAACATAGGGTCCAAAACCAAAATTTTCCAGGGCGCTGCCCCGGACCCCATAAAGTGGGGTTACGGGTAGCCCTCAAACCCCCTGTTAACTATGTGGAAAGAATAAAACACAACCCAACAACATGGTGGGTTTTCAATCCAACATTAGAGTCTATGAAATCATGATTAACATTTCTTTTGTTCTCATCATGAGTTTCCTTTACTACCCTTTCATCATTAGTGACCATTTCGTGTAGCATCTTATTCGAAGTTATCTTAAATTCTTCCTTCTTATCGTCCACGCCATTCGTCTTAGCATCCATGACATTCATCTTAGCTTCCATCTTAGCGTCCACTCCATTAATCTTAACTTGCATGCCATTCATATTAGCTTCCATGCCATTCATCTTGGCTTCATTTACCTTTAGTGAGAGTGAAATTTGTTGTACTTGGTCTTGTAATTTTGATATATCATGTTGCATTTCTTCCTCTTCTTCACAAGTCATGCTAGAGCTTTCAGGCTGCTTACTAGGCATTTCCATTTTATTACTTCGTGGCATTAATTAATGCTAATAATTCCTCACTATTCCCTTTGAATTCCTTCAAACTAATTTTTCAAACCAATCTTATGCAAAAAAAAAAAGAAACTACACACCTTTTTTACACTTTGTAAGAGCTCGATATTGAATCTGTTGTATCTCTGTAACTGCGGATCTTGAATATCTAAAATATCGTCTTATGGTAGCCCTCTGAGTCCTCTTTCTAAACCCACAAGTCTGATCAAGATTGGATTCTCCAAGGAAGAGTTATGCCAAATCTCCCACGGTGACCTGATTATAGACTAGTTCAGTAGAGTGAACCTATATGGCATGCCACGTGTCATTGTTTTGACCTTAGTACCTGAAACTGATACACAGAAAACTACAGGTCGTCCTCTTTCTCAAACTTCTTATGAAATTTCAATCTAATGCTCAAAACAAAAGTTATGACAATTTTCCCCAAGTCACATGTTTGGAATGTAATTCGAGAGTCTGTAAAAACCCTAACTTCCTCAGATCATATCTACGCAAATATAGCGAGACAAGCTCTGAAATTTGGATTCAAGTTCAAAAAGATTTTGGCTCAAATGGGATTTTTTTTGTAGCATCTGAAACGTCGCAAAAAAAAAATTATAGCGAAAATTCCACAATGACCTGTTTGGAGCAGCGAAACCCTAAAATCGAAAGCTCTGATACCAAATGTTATGAAACCAGCTCACAAAAAGATAGAAAAGATAGATCAACACCTTAGAAATAAGCTTGTTCGAGGGGGAAACGTCCTTTACATTACACAAATGAATAATTCTTAGATGATTCAAATGACAAAACCTCCTTTCTATATATAGGAGTCTAAGGGGTCACAACATAACCAAGCCGACTTAACAATAATAATATAAAGGCACAAAAATAATAATAAAGGGATTCTATGGGGCACAATAATAACAATATGACGACAATAGGGGCACAACAATAATAATAAGGGATACAATGACAATAGTAATGGGGGAATCACTAGTATTATAGGGACCCAACATCATCATTCGAATATTTATCAAGTGAGTTTGAGCCACAACCTGAACCTGCTACCTCAACATACATCCACAGACAACCATAACCATAATAGAATTGTAGGTAGAGATAGAGTAATGCCCCATAAGCATGCCTTTAGCTGGTGGTCTTCCTTAAACCACCACAAGTTGAGACCTCCCTTTTTAGGTTGAGGTTCTTCTTTCTTTCTATAGGTTGAGACCCCCTTTTCCAAGATGAAGGTCTCCCTTTTCAAGACACTAGGAACACCTTCTCTCGACGAAGACTTAAACTTCTCGCCAAATTTGGAGTTGTTCCACGAACTAATTTGTGCTTTAGTTCAAGAGTTGGTGATCAGCCTTAAACCACCATTGATTGAGACTTTGAGTTCATCCACCTTTTGGTTTGTGGTTTTTTCTTAAACCACCATTTCAGAGAGCACATTCAACCATTGGATGTCATACATTTTTGCATTTTAGCTCTCTTCTTACACTCTCATATACACCCCTTCGGATGAAGGGGGGGATTTTGGACACTTAATTTGTTAGGGTTATGTGCATTATGTAGTCAATTACTGAAGTCCAAGAAACCCTTGAAAGTGAATCCAGCTGTTTCAAAATTGGTTTTAGATGTACAATATTCTTAATACAAATTTAATCCATTTTTCCAATTATCTTTTTTTTTGCTTAAGCGAGAGTGGTTCCTTCTATTCAATTAATTAAAAAGTTACATATTTGTACATAAAGAACAAAGGCGGTGTGGCCCACCAAAACGACAAGCCAACCCAACCTTTGTTATTGAGCCAAAATTACATACCCTGGGCTGAGGGCCCATAAAACAATATGAAATCTTTTCCGAAGACTGAGCGATCTTCCTCCATAGATCAAATGGTTGTGAGGCATTTTGGGTGGCAAACATGCACACCCTTTAACCGATAACTTGGACCCGATAAGACCATTGAACCACCTTTAAAAGTCATTTTGGACTTGCCTAGGGAGTTAACCCCTGAGCACATTACCTACCCGAAATCTACCATAAGCGCACGATTCCAGCATGACAGTGCAACAAGCACGGAACTTAACCTTCCTATCAGACCTGGAGCTTAATAAAAATCCGGCCTAAGTAATTTCGGGTCAGATTTAATTGTTAAAGTTCTTGCTGTTGTCCTCGCAAAATCCATGGGATTGCTGCGATGGCGTCAACTTGCCACCATTTTAAATGAGTCCACGACCCAAAAAATTAAAAGGCCCTTCTTAATGTTATTAGGGTCCATGCGAAGACTAGGCCTGTTTATAGTTTCTCACCCGAGAACCATGAGTGTGTATAGTTCTAGGAGCATTTTCCCCCCTGAAAACCATATGCAGAATTTAGAGGGGTATCTGACCTCCTGGTCGCACTTTGCCATATATTGTTTCCCCCTGTGGACCAAAAATCCTCTGTCTCCATTAGTCTTCATCCTGCCTATTTTCCTTGCTTTGATAGAACTCTCTATTCAAGGCCGCCTGTTTGGAGCATTCTTCCCATAGACGTCCTTGGGGAGTCCTTATCCAGTCATATCTTATATTTCTTTTGGAACAGAGCACACCTTCATTTTCCAAAATATCCGCTAATCTATTGGTTGTTTCGCGCACATGGATAAAACTAAGGGTTCTCATGGTCTGCAAGTGGGATTGAATATGTTGATAAACTTGCAGTAGCCTCCAGTGTCTCGACACTTTCTCTGGTACTGAGCCATTGCCAATTATCTTGACTGAATTAATTATCAATTCGGAATCAACGTCAATTATGGTGTTGTGTAAATTTGAGTCCCTCAAGATTTCTAGGAAATGCTCCATGGCCATGAGCTCTGCCATATTATTGGTGGCCCTCCCCAAGTCATTGATTGTGATTGATGGTTTCTATAAAACCCTTTTCATCTCTTATGACTCCTCCATAACTAGCCATACTAGGTTTTCCTTTTGAGGCTCCATCTATATTACATTTCATGAAACCTTGAGGTGGAGGTTGCCAAAATTCCTTATCAGTTGTGATATGACTAATAGTTTTGTTTGTGCCCTGGGGGAAAAGCCCCTGCAGTTCCAAATTAAGAAGAATCTGCTCATCCTGAACTTGAGGCTAGTTTTCGGGGGGTTTTAATGAGGGCTCCTACAGTTTCTTTGAACTAACTTATAATCTGAGCCGTGATGCTCTGGGGTGATCCAAACTTGTTCTTGAAGATTTTGTTGTTGCATTCTTTTCAGACATCCCAGATTATAAAGCCTGGAACCAAAGGTCACACTTTGTTGATTATTTCATTTGCAGAGAAATTTTTCCTCCAATTCTTCAAAGTATTGGTGATGCTGCCAATGTCCTTGTCTATTTGTCTAAAGATTGATGCCATCCAATTCCACAAGGTGGAGGTGAATGAGCAGAGGTTGAGAAGGTGTTCCATAGTTTCTTCTTGTAATTCACATAGCTGGCATCTAGATGGACCGACTACCCCTATTTTCCTAAGGTTTTCCCACAAAATCTTTTTATGTTGCACTAACCACATAAACAGTTTAATTTTCATCCAGTTTTGGTTCTGCCATAGGTCCTTCCATACCTTATCCGGGTTTGGGAAGTTGAGCCCCGGTGCTATTCGTTTGGCCTCTTTGAGGTTAAAGTTGCCTTCATTATTTTTACCCCATATTAGTTGGTCTGAAGATGTTGATTTCATAATCTTTCTCTGTTCCAAGATGACTGTAAAAGATTCTGCCTAGGCTTTCAACGGGGAATCATCACTATATACAAGGTTCTTCCATATTCTCCATTTTCCATCACTTTTGTCCTGATCCCAAAAGTATTTTACTTTGAGTAACCCTTTGTCATCAGTATCATACTTGAGATTGGTGAATTATTCTTTTAACATTTTAGGTTCCTGTGGCCAATTATCCTCCCAGAACCAAGTAAGGTCTCCATCCCTGATCTCCCAGAAACCATGTTCCTAAACTAAGGCTCTATTCTCCCAAGCTTTGTTCCAAATGTGGGAGCCTTTGATGAGTCAAGACATCCTGATGTAATCCCTTTCTTGCCAATTGTTTGCATATTTCTGTTTCCATACTTTGGCCCAAGGGGAAACTGATTCTTTTAGCCATCTCCACCATAGTTTTGCCCCCAAGACCTTGTTTAGTGTTTTTGGGTCATCAAGTCCCAAACCTTCATGTATCTTTGGTTTACATATCTTATCCCAGGCTACCAAAGCCCATTTCTTTTTCTCTTCCCCTTTACCCCAAATAAAATCCCTTTGGATATTTATGATGTTTTGCATTACTTCTTTAGGAGCTGGAAGGGCTGAAAGCATGAAGATGGGGACAGTTTGAAGGATAGATTTTGTAAGCACTAGCCATCCTGCTAAATTCAAAGACCTGCTTGTCCATTTCCAGATTTTGTCTTGAATTTTATTAATAACCGGCTCCCAAACTGCCTTGCTAAGAGGTTTGTCTGTTAGAGGTACTCCCAAATATTTGGAGGGTAGCATATCCCTTTAGAAGCCTATAATTCTAGTGAGGTTTCTCTGAATAGCAATATCAGTATTAAAAAAGAAATTTTTTTATTTGTTTGGCTTACCTCTGTCCCCACAGCCAGAGCAAAGTCGTTCAGGATTTTTTTGAAGGCTTGAGCTTCCTTGATCGTGGGTGTACCCTGCAGCATGGTGTTGTCCACAAATTGTTGATGGGACAAGGCATCCCCATTTACAGTGAGTTTGACCCTGGATTTTTCCTTCTCCTTTGTCATATTTAATCGCATTACCTAGCCCTTCCATCATGAGAATAAAGAGGAAGGGTGAGAGCAGATCTCCTTGCCTAAGTCCTCTCGAGGGCTTAAAGGTCTTGGATGGTGATCCATTTAGCAGGATTGAAAAACTTGGGTGGTTAAAATGGCCATTACACATATAATCCAGTTATGGTCAAAGCCATATGCTATCAGTACTTCCTTGATGTAAGCCCAACTCAGCTTATCATAAGCCTTTTCGAGGTCAAGCTGAATGATCATACCTGCCTGCTTATTGCTCTTAAGTGAGTGAACCACCTCGTGAGCTTGAATGATGTTATTAATAATTTTCCTGCCTTCCACATCTCCAGTTTGCTCCTCAGACACGAGAGTTGGGAGCAGGGGCTTAAGTTTGTTCGCAATTACTTTTGAAATAATTTTATACACCACGTTGCATAATGTTATGGGTCTAAATCTGTCTGGTGTGATAGCATTCTCCTGCTTTGGAATCAAGGCTATGAAAGAGGTGTTGAGTGCCTTTAGAAAAATTTTGTTTTTCCTTGAGTCCTCCACCACATCGAGGATATCTTGCTTGACTATTTCCCAGAATTCTTTGAAGAAGTCAACATTGAAACCATCTGGACCTAGAGCTTTCCCATTTTGCATTTCTTTGATGACTTCGCTGATTTCCTCTTCATTCACTGGCATGTTAAGATTATAGTTTTCTTCTCTTGTCACTAGCTTAGGAACGTGCTTTGTGAAGTCCTTGATGAATTGAGATCTGTCTATGAGAGGCTCCTCGACTATGCCTTGGAAATGTTGAACGAGAACAATTTCTATTTCTTGATGTGTAGTGAACTGTTTTCCTTGGGTATCTTTGATTTTTGAAATCCTGTTATGCGACCTATGATCCATGGTAGATTTGTGAAAAAATCTTGTATTCCTTTCTCCTTCTTTTAACCATTGAACCCTTGATTTATGTTTCCAGAAAATCTGCTCTTGCATGCATAAGTCTTCCCGTTCTTGTTGAACATGATCCGCTTGTTCCTTACTCGGTGAAGCCCTATAAAATGAGGGTTTGGTTAATTTCCTGTAGTTTCCATTCTGCTGCTTTTTTAGCTTCGAATATATTGCCAAATTCATTTTTGTTCCAAACTTTAAGCTCTTGTTTGACGTGTTTCAGGCTCTGATGCAGAAGGAACATTTTAGTACCCTGAACTTGCGTATCTTCTGTCCACCATCTTTCAATGTTGCTAATGAAGTCAGGATGGTTAAGCCAAATGTTTTCAAACCTGAAAGGTCTATTTCTTGGAGTTCCTATAAAGGATGCTTCAATTTGAATAGGCCAGTGGTCCGAGCCTCCAAAAGGAAGTATCATTGCTACCAAGTTATGGCTTGTGAGGATGAGGTCCTCTGAGATAATGAATCTATCAAGTTTAGAGGCCACTTGAGACTCTCCTCCCCTCTTATTATTCCAGGTAAAGATGCCATTACTTGTCTCTGTATCTACAAGCTTCATGTTGTTTATGAAATTCTAAAATGCTATAGAATCTCTGCCTAGTGATATGGTCCCCCCTTTTTTTTTCCGATAGAGACCTGATCATATTGAAGTCTCCTCCCAGAATCCATGGGATAACTGGATGTCTTCCTCTTAACTCCTCCAATGAAGTTAGAAGTCTTAGTTTTTCTTCCGGTTTTTGTGGACCATAAACATTTGTGAGAAAATAAACTTCCTTGTCCCTCAAAGGTTGGATGACCACTGATAAATAGTTCCTGGATGCTTTAGAATCTAGGATACCAAGTTTTTGAGGGTTCTAGAGTGTGAGATTTCCTCCTGCTGCTTTATCTGCTTTAACTTCTAGATATTCATATTTGATAAACCATTTGTTATGCATCTCTCTTACTTTGTCTACTGAACATTTTGTTTCCTGGATGAAAATCATATCTGGTTTTTCTTCTTTCATTCTATTGCTAAGATTTCTTTGTTTCCTTTTACTTACTAGACCCATAATATTCCATGTTGTGAGCTTCATTAAGAAAGATTTGTAAATGAGTAACTAGTTAGGTCTTTCATCTTACTTGAATTGATCATGAGTTTTCCACACTCTATCAGCAGCTCATTCTGTTTTTTCCTACCCCATTTCCTGCCTGGGTTCCTAGGAGCTAGTCTCGATATTGCCTTCATTGTTTTAACCGCTTCGTTGTCCTGACTATCATGGTTTCTTTTGATCCCCATACCTTTTTCCTGACTTCTCCATAGGAATAGTTGTTTCACCCTATTAAACTCCTCTTGAGGTAGCGAATCCATTCCTTTGTTAGTTCCCTGCTCCAGGAACTTTTCCAGATCTAGATGCTCCCTATCTAGAATATCTTGCAGTTCATGATCCTCTATTCCCACCTCGCTCGGGGTCATTTCTTGGTCCTTGTCAAGTTCCATATTATTCGACAGATCCTCCATTTGTTGGTTTTTTTTAGGTAAATCCTCCATGCTATCTTCCTTTTCCTTCTCTACAGTGTTGTCCTCCAATATCTGGTTCACTTTAGCATGCTTCTCTTCTTCTTCTAATATCTTGAACCTATTCTGACTAAACTGCTTTTCCTCACTGACTTTCTTTTGGTTCCTTCTCCCTCCTTTACCTCCGCTCCCCACTTTGTTAGAGCTTTCAGTTTCTTTCCCCGAGGTTGCTTTAGTTATGCTTTCCATTTTGTTTGAGGGGTAGTCTCTGAATAGATGCCCGTGTTCATGGTATTTGCGGCATCTGAAAAGAACATGCTCATAGTCCACCCCTTGCACCCATTCTTCATCAAAAACCTCTAGAATTATTTCATCTGGTAGGGCTCCAAAAAAGTCCATCTCAATGCATATACGAGCGAAGGAGGTGTAGTTTCCTCGCATTGTGGCCTTTGATATTTTTTAAAAATCCCCTAATTTATTTCCTATGGCTTTTAATGATTCTGGCTGTCAGTAATATAGAGGTAGGGAATAGAGTCTTACCCATACCGAGACCAAAGTGAATGTCTCATGCTCCAGTACGAAATTCATCACCCAAGGTTGAATATAGAGGCCTGCATCAGCATAGAAGTAAGGCCCTCCTTCAAACACCTTGCCTTTATCCTCTATGTTTGTAAAAACTATAGTAAAGAAACCCTTAGATCCAAGGTGCAGATCTATATCCCCCGTAGGTTTCCAATGATTCTTTATCCATGCATTTAAGGCCTTCTCCATTGGCCATAACCCCATGAATTTACAAATAACTACATAAGTCGCCATCTGTTCCCTATGCGCCTATAGCGCTAGATCACTTAACACCACTTAGGGTGTGATGGTTGCCCTAGGCTTACATGGTCCAATCTGATTTCTGGTATCAACATTCTGATTATCTCCTCCTATTCGCTTCTCTCGTCTGACTTCTTCCTGTGTATCTTCCTGCCCCTGTGAGCTTCTGTTTTCCTGTTTCCCTTTTCCTAAATCCCCCGTTTCAGTCCCTAGTGGTTTCTTGAATCGATTAGAGACCGCCTGACTGTAGAAGGGAGTGGAACTCCCCCCCTTTCGCCTCTCCATGGTACCCAACACTGATCTCCTGCTGCAAACCCTAGCTCTGCGTGTTTTCTACCAGCGCCCTGAAGTGGCTCTCTTTCTATAATAATTACAAAAGTATCTTCACAAACTTGAACATCTTACCCTTACCTCTCATTTATCCAATTATCATTCCGACATAACATCTTCTAAAATAAAAACCAGTGTGTGCATGTGACATCTTTGAATATTATTAAACCAAATAATAATGATCATGGAATCACCGAAAATATTTTAGTGATGACATTCTTTTTCAATATGAAATAAGAGGAGAAGCTTAAATCTTAAAACTTCTACATAAATGTTTAAACCCTACCCAACCTCCGAGCAGAGATACCACACACACAGACACACACATAAAAAAACATTAATAATAATAATTTATATATTACAATATTCCAAAATATTTTTATAAAAATCTTTATATTTCTTTAAAAATCTCTTTAAAAAAACTTCCAAAATAATATATTTAAACAATCTATGTAATTGAAGAAAGTTGCTTGCTATTTTACCCAATAATTATTCATTGAAAATTAATAATATTTATTTTAATATATTTAATTAAAAAATCTTATCTTAAAAAATGAAAAGCCTTATATTTTAACAAAAAAAAAAATCCGAATTTCTATTAAAATAGAAAAAAAAATTATATTTTTTAAATGTTATATAAAATATAAAAATAAAAATTTATAAACACCATCAAAATATTGTAAAACTAAAAATCTTAATTATATTTTTAAATCACATATATAAATGGATGGTTTGGCTTCACCTGCGGAGCTGTTAGGTTTTAAAAACTCTCCTAACCTAAGGAATAAAATGAGGCTGCATTTGTAATGCATCTAAACACATAGCCAATATTAAAGATAAGCATCGAACAACACCTCAAAATCTGCTAACAAAACCTATAATTTCTCAGTATATTTCATTTCAACATCATGTTACTTGCCAATATTAAACACCATATAGTAAACTTAATGCTTTTCATTTTATACATAAAGTTATTAAAAAGAATATACCAGTATAAGACTATGAGGTGGCCATGCCATGCAAATCTTCTCTGTATCGTTCCAATTTTATTACATCATTCCAGAGGATGGACAAGCTTTTGAAATTCATTGGAATGGTGAACCAGGGTCCAACAATAGAGTTGAGGCAATGGCTTTAGCCGGTCTTCTTTTCTTTTGTATCTTTCTTGACTTATCGAATCTACAAATCTATGGAGACTCGAAAGTCAACACTAATAATGTCTTGTCAAAACACAATATAAAAAACATACATCTTGTTGGATGGCTGAACAGGATAGAAGCACTATGGAGTAGCAGGAGGGACTACACTATTTCACATATTGATAGGGATAAAAACAAAAAAGCAGACGCCTTATCCAAAATTGGCCTATCTTCTCCTCAAGGTGTTTGGAGGATGCAGATCAAGATGGACAACTTCACCTACCAGATCCAGGACTTTTGCCTTCCGGGTACATAATTTTCTTTCTAAATGAAGAATATCTAGTATGTATCCCTTTTTCCCTTCTTTTGCTTGTTCATTGCGAAGGTTTGCACACATATTATCTTGCCATAGGAAACAATTTTCTTAATATATGTTGCTCATATATATCTTTCTCCATATGTTATATATGTAGTTGAACATGATATCTATCCTTTGTTTTGTATCCACATTAGGTGGCTTTGAATATCATCTCTACCTCTGCTGCCAACATTATTCTCACATACATGCATTATGTCTGTACAATCCTCTTTCATGAATATAATACAAATATATAGCTTATTTTCGTGCTGAAAAAACTATAAAGCCTACCACTAAAAAAATACAAAATTTTTAGAAAAATCATGTTAACAATTTGACTTTTCTCCACAACCAACGATATCAATACAATTGGCTAAACACTTATACAAATTATTTAAAAACAAATAAACTTATCAACAATTTTATACATATAAATAT
>APFE030692564.1:0-49489 GCA_000404065.3 Pinus taeda | reverse complement strand
AACTGCAGGGGTCCGCGCACTCAGCTGTGGTTTCTACCCTAGGCCTCTGCGCACTCAGCTGCAGAGCCTCTATCTACACTAAGAATATCTCTCTTAGCTCTTCAATGACACCAAACTATGAAATGACTTCTAAAACTACTTAGAATTGTCTTACTTAGCTCCTTTTTACATAATCCCATGGTCCGCGGACCATGGGTGGATCTTTACAGCCGACATGACTTTTTACAAAACAAGGGAAGACAACGCCTAATGACTCTTTACATATTCGCGCTCCATGACCACAAAATGTGGAGACTTTACATTCTTTATACAAAATTTAGGCTTTCTGCCCCAAAATATAGGCTTTTAGTCTCAAAACTAGTTCTTAGGGGAACCCATTCCCAACATTAACCCAACCCTGACTCGTGAACAAAAAAATTGTTGTTACAGTTGTTACAGAGGTATAAAAGGTAATTTGTGTGGGATTATAGAAACATGAAAGGAATTCATCTTAGCCGATGCACCCACCATATCTATTTAAAAGAGGGTTGCAAGCCTGCTAGACAACCACAAAAACATATGAAGCCAATACTTAAGGAGGTACTCAAAGAAGAATTGCAAAAGCTCCTAAATGCTAACTTCATTTATACAATTTTGATAGTGAGTGGGTATCCCCACTTTTCATTGTCCCTAAAAGGAATGGAAAGTGGAGAGTATGTGCAGACTATAGAGAACTTAACAAGGCCACCCAAAAGGACAATTTCCCTTTTCCATTAATAGACTAGGTCCTTGATACCTTGTATGGAAAAAAATTCTTTTCATTTCTAGATGGGTTTAGTGGTTACAATCAAATATAGATTGCCCCATAAGATCAGCATAAAACCACATTTACCTACCCTTCGAGAACCTTTGCATACAAATTTCTTCCTTTTGGACTCTGTAATGCACCAACAACTTTCCAAAGGGTGATATTGGGAATATTTTCAGGTTTGTTACATGACTGTTTAGAAATATTCATGGATGACTTTACACTTTATGGTGAAGCCTTTGAAACAACATTAGATAATCTTGAAAAAGTACTAGAACAATGTGTACAAACTAATGTTGCTTTAAGTACATAAAAATGTCACATGATGATGAATGAAGGATTTGTGCTAAGACATTTTATCTCTATTGATGGAATTAAAGTAGACAAAGCACAAAAGTAGGTACATATTTTTTTGGGACATGTATGGTATTACATAAGGTTCATAGAATTTTTTTCAAGAATTGCATCCCCTTTATTTTCTCTACTTGTTAAAGATGTGGAATTGTTTCGGACTAAGAAACGTGAGAAAGCCTTTACATAATTGAAAAAGTGTGTATCAACAGCCCTTGTTTTGCAAGGACCAAATTGGAGTTTATCATTTCATATAACCACAAATGCATTTGATACTGTTGTGGGAGTTGTGTCGGGTCAGATGGAGGACATAGAACCTTATGCCATCTATTACATAAGCAATAATTTGACCCTAGCTAAACTGAATTACATGGTCACAGAAAAATAATTTCTTGTTGTAGTGCATTCCATCAACAAATTTTGACACTGCATTACGGGATATCAATTGTTTGTACACACTAACCACTCTGCCATTCGTTTTTTAATGAATAAACCAGTTACTAATGGTAGGGTTACATATTGGGTATTTTTGTTACAAGAATTTCACGTAACAATCCTAGATAAACCTGGGGAAGACAATTTAGTGGCTCATTTTCTTTCTAGGTTGACTATTGGTGATGAATGCATGCTTGTTGAAGATTATTTTCTCGATGAATATCTTTTTTCTTTCTTCAACTCACCCACTATGGTATGCAAACATAGATAATTATCTTGTTGTAGGAATATTCCCAAAACACCTATCCTCACATAAGAAGAAAATAGTTGTTTAGAAATGTGCAAGACACTCTTCGATCGAAGGAAACCTCTATCACATTGGATTAGATCATCATATCATGCGTTGTGTGAGGGAGGATGAAATATTGGATATCCTTAAATCTTGTCATGAAGAACCTTATGAGGGGAAATTCATAGATAAAAGGAAATGGTATAAGGTGCTTTCAATAGAGTACTATTGGCCTACTGTATTTTAGGACACAAAGAAATTTGTGAAAGGATGTGATAGCTGTCAGAGAATGGGTTAATTTCTCTACTCAGATGAGATGTTGTTACATGCTCGGATAATTTTAGAGCCATTTGAGAAGTGGGCCTTCGATTTTGTAGGGCCAATTAATCCTCCATCTCAACAAAATTCCTACATCCTGGTCTGCACATATTATCTCACAAAGTGGGTTGAAGCAAAGGCACTAACCAAAGCCAGAGAATAGGTTATTTTAGACTTTTTTTTGAAGACATTTTTGTTCACTTTGGGGTTCCTCAGGAAATATTGACAGATGGAGGGCCATTATTCACATCTCATTTTATCCAGAAGCTAGTTGAGAAATACAAAATCTTTCATAGGATTACTTCAGCTTATTATCCACATGAAAATGGCCAAGTGGAAATCGCCAATAAGGTTATTGAGGGAATTCTTACCAATATTGTGGCGAGTCACTAAATGAATTCGGCTGATAAACTTCCAAAAGCGTTGTGGGCATACAGGACTACATGGAAGAACACTACGGGATTCTCACCATACAAATTAGTGTATGGTAAAAATCCTTTATTTCCCATAGAGTTCAAAATAAAGACACTGAGAACATCACTACAAGTGAATCTAGATTTGGCTATAATACAGAAATAATAGTTAAATCAACTAAATCAACTTGATGCGAAGAGGTTGGATGCCATTCAATAAAAAAATATCATCTAGCAACATAGGGCTAAGTGGCAAGACAAATTCGTCAAAAATAAGGTGTTTCATAAAGGAGATTGTTCTCTACTATATGATTCATGATTCAAGGATTTCAAGGGGAAGCTTTGCACTAGATGGTTAGGTCCTTATGAAGTTGATACAATCTTTGACAACGAGATAATGAATTTAGTCACCATCAATGGTGCTAGGACACCATTACTTGCTAATTGGCATCGTCTTCAGTTATATCACAAACCAACTTCACAGGATTCATTTGTCAACATTGTCTCAGAGTCTGGTCTTCAAATTATAGGAGCAGGGGAAAGTTCTCATGTGCTACTAGATTTTTAATTCTCAATAAATGTAACAGCTGAAAACCAATTCAATTGGTGCCTGATACACCAATATAAAAATAAATATTAATTTTTTTTTAAAGACAAAAAATTAATTAAAAAAATAAAGTAAAATAATAATATATAAATAGAAAATATGTCTGTGAAAACCTCTTATAGGGGTACAAGAAGATAATGGTAATAGTTGAAAGCTACTATGTGGAAGTTGTTACATATTTTTTTTCCTTGTAACAACATCATCTATTTCATAAATTTTATCTTATGTTGTTACACACTTGATTCTTTTCCTTCTTTCTTTAAAATATTTTCAAAGCAGTGTAAATAAGAGTTCTGCTATAAAGAGTAGCATTAGCAATTACATCCACTGTTACACCTGTAACAGCTAACGATTTGCATCAGCAAAATGGGAACAATCATCTGCCTTAATAAATGGTATCACTTGGATGTTGTCATCGAAATAAATGACCTACTCAACATCTTTCTGCCAGAATCAATCAAGTCACCGGTACCATTTCACCACATCACCCGCGATGAGTCATTCGAAAGTTATATTGATTTTCTTCATTTAACAAATATGGAACCATTTGATGGTCGAGGAAGTTTGTATCATTAAAAATCAGGGGGAGGGTGAATCATTTCACAATATATAATTTAAATCAAACTTAAAGTGGTATACCTTGTAATCATTGGAAAATCTTGCAATAATTATCATCTTTTTATGTCAATCGTTCTATAGGTTTAAATTACATTTAAGACATATTTCCATGACCCTAGATTAGTAATGAGACCATAACGCATATCGTAGGATCCCCTAATCTGACATCCTTGCTTTTACTGCCCCAATATCTATCCCAACAAAGCACTAATTCTTCATTTCACATAATTGTTAGAAGAGAAAGTATATAGAGCACAGAGTGTATTTTCTGAAGCAGAGATGGGAGGAGAAGTTGTCAGGCATGATCCCAATTCCACAGAAGCATTGGAGAATTTCCCTGAGGCATGCCATATTTTTAAAGAGGCAGGATGGTTCGAATTATTTGAACGACTTAAAGGATCCGAAGAAACTATGGCCCTAGAATTTTCCAAGAAATTTGAAGAGGAACCATATAGACGTTAGTGGGTTGATGTTAGAAGTCATTGAATAAGTAATTGTGAGAGTATCAATATTGCAATCTGAAGACAAAATATGGTTTAGCTGGAAAATGAGGGATCCTTCCTCAAGGCAGAATTTCTGCAAGGGGAGTAACAATTGGAGAAGAAGGGCATGGGAATTGATCGATTGTCAATTCCTCATCCATGAGGATACTTTTACTTTTACATTATCGAATACATTACTTATGAAGGATGGGCAATATTAGTGTTTAATTATCATTTCCCATTGTTAAACCATCTCCAAAAAAGGAAATTGGTTAACCTTCCATATTTCTTGTTGGAGAACCTCAAGCATATGTATGTTATTGTGAAGGTTTCTTGACATTCGTAAACTTGTGTCACTAATCTTGACCTTATAAAATTAATCATAAGGGATGCCCTGGAAAACTAAGGCTGGATATGGACAGATTTTATGAGAAAAGATGAGGACTTAACACTGGAAGTAAACTTAAACCCCCGCTGATGCTCCAAAGGAAGCTAGAGCAGCTAAAGATCAAGGGTAATCCTATAGAAGAAGAATCAAGGAAAGATCATTGGAAAAGCCAATAGGTGGCAGGACACCAAAAAGGACGGTTAGAGTCAACACCCACCTAGAGCCCCCAACAACATATGGAAAGAGGTCAGATAATCATACGGATGCAGGGGAGAAAAAAGAAGAAGAATAGGCCCATCCTTAAGAGGTTCCTTTACCAGGTAAGGACGAGACCCAAACCCTACTGCGTAAAATTGAAAAATTAGATAAATAAAATAAAGAATTAAAGCAGCAATTAGAGGATAGTAAATTTGAAGCAACGGTGTCGAGTCTGGATACTTTGGTAGAGGGTGCTCACTGTTGATAATATTTGAAAAGAAACTACACCAGGTTCTATATGTACAACATTTCCTAAGAATTGAGCAACAGTTAGGTATAAAGTTGGTGCTGCAAGTACCATCTCAATAGAAACCCAAATTGAACCCTAGGAAGTTGTTACACAAGGACTCGTTGAAAATTTTCCTGTTACACAACAACAAACATATAGAATGAAGCAGCCCATGGTGATTGACCTAGAAGCTGAGACACAAGAACCTACTGACGATACTTCTCTTACACAAGAACCAACAGCTGAGGCAAAGGTTCCTCAGGAAGAAGAGGTAATATTTAATCCCCAAGAACTTGTTGATGAAGCCATTGTTACACAAAATCCAGCAGCTGAAGTAGAACAACTCGAATCTCAAGATGTTGTTACAACCCTATTGATGTTTCATGTGAGAGAAAATGAGATACTGAAGCAAGATGGTGTTTAGAAATACTTTTGTTGATATCAAAATTACAGAAATGGAAGCAGTTGGCACTCTCTTTGCAAAAGGGAGTGATCTCACTAGAGGAGCATCAAAAAGTTGTGAACACACTCAAAGAGCAGTGGGCTAAGAGGAAGTTGATGGGAAGAGTGGACAACAAGGGAAATGAAGGTAATTGAGAAGGAAAAGGAGGAACGAGTGTAACAGTTACAAAAAAAAGTTCAGGACTTAACAAATGATAAAGATAAGTTGTACAAACTTGCTCTGAACCTGTTAGGGTGTAGAAGGGCTTCCCCATCCTATCCAATATTTCTTTGAGAAATATTTTACTTGTTTCAACTAAAAGTTGTCTAAGAGAATAAACCTTATTTAGGTAATTCTACTTGGACCTTTTTGGATGTTTTTTGTGCCTGTGATTTCAATGACCAAAGCATACTTTGTGAACTTTTTCTACATATTATGATTTTTCGATACATTAGCCTACATATGATTGTATGAATTTTCTCACACATGGGGGACTTGCAGTTGCGCACCTTCATCTCTTTCATGAGAAATCAAGTAGAATGACATATGGCCATGAATTCATTTGACACCATTGAAGAGAAGGCAACCTGGTGAATAAGAGAATAACTAGGCATGGCCACTTAATTAAGGTGTGAATTTAGGAAGTTTCTCAGTACCCCTGATATGAGGGAACAATCAACCATCTACAAGAGGAGGATTATCATATGTTTCCTCATTCTCTTTGCACAGCTAAAGGGTCGAGCATTGACTGGATGCCTTAAACGTACAAAGGCTGGTAGTGTAAGTCTACATGAGTATGACCCTTTTGGGTTTCCTAATTTTGTGGTTGATGTTAGGTGGGTTTGAGAATATGCTTGTATTGTGAAATCAATGGGAGCCTTCTCGATTGGGCTTAGATTTAAGTATCCCTTGATTTGGCTTCCAGTTGAAGAAAACCAAACCCATAATCAATTGTGTGATTATGAAGATGAATCATGACCACATCAGTTGATGGCTACTCACATCTACAGACTAGTTGACGAAGATAATGTTGGTGCTTATAGCTTGATAGATTTATAGCAGTGATACAACAGTAGTACCTGAAGATTTTTTTTTAGGACATGCAGTTGCTTCAATTGGGGGGATATGTTGGGTGCATTTTTTAAGCATATATTAGACACCTCTTTTAACATTTTTTATCATTCTCTGTCTCTAAACCTATAAAATTTCTTTCCCAAATACCATTTTCCCTATTTATAAGAGAAATCCTTTCTCAACATATTATTTTTCCATATTTCATTAAATATCGAATGAAGTTATGCCTTTTTGAGATGGCTAACCAAGGTAATTGTGCAAGAAGTTTTCTGGTTATTTTTCTTTCAAGTGTTTCCTATAACTAAGGACTAAGGATGGTTATTTTTCTTTCAAGTGTTGCACAACATTTTTTCGTTGTCCCTGTACTCCCCATTCCTCGATCCTGGAGGACCTCTAAAGTGAACCCCATATGCTTTTCCATCGTGAAGAGCATGCCTTTACATCCTTCTTCATTTGCACAACATTTCCCTCTTGCATCATTTCCCAAGAAGCTTCCTTCAAAACTAGTTTTCAATACTGGTGCTCGTGCTCAGTTACTTCCCCATGCCAAAGTTCCAGAGTTTGAAACTATGCCTAGCACCAAACAACACAAGTGATCCCTTCATCAGTCGTGCCAACCCTCTTTTGGCAAGTTTTTAAAAATGGAGTCGAAGCTTCCAGGTCTAGAAGCTTCTTGAACAGAGGTCTGGTAAAGGGTTGGGCTGGATAGAGCTGAGAGAGCTTATTTGGGTTCCTTTCCACTTTTAATATGGAACAACCAAAAGAGATAAGCCCTCTCCCATCATAAGAGGATCCATATCACCCCTATAAAAGCTATATAAACTCCTCCTCTTCCAAGTTTAACTAGTCTTTTTTGGAGCTTGAATAACCAAAATGATATCAATAGATTTGGCCTTCTAGTTCATGTTTGTGAAGGGAGAATAGGTGTGTAGTGTGTTTGGTTTGGAACTAAAGGGAGGAAGACTTAAAATTCCATTGTTGAGGCTAACCATGAGATGCTAGTGGCGGTGTTGGAACTCAGATTCATCGAAGGATACCTGCAATGTAAAGGCTTCAGTTGTATTTCCTTCTGAAGTTTATATTAATACAACTAATGGTTTGTTTCCTACACTCAGTGTCATATTAAATTTGATGGATTAGGTCTCCTTGAATTTTTAAGTAGATTGAATGCGATTGTATGCTATCACATTTGTTGTTGTCTCTTGTGTGTTTGTCTCAGGTATCTAAAGGAAAGAAATGAAAGGAAGCAAGAGCAAGGAAATGAGATCACCATCAAGCGCATTAGTGTTCTAAGAGTTAGGCCCTCTTATTCGATTCTAATCTAAGGAAGTTTACATTAAATTGTTTGCTTGTGGCTAGACCCACTCTCTCGAGCTAGAGGGATCGTATTTTTCCGCATCGAGAATTTACCTACTCTACAGATTGGCAACTCCATTGGGGAACCATCCCTCTCTATTGATTGTTTTTCGTTTCGTAGTTTGTATGAACTTTTGTCATATCACTCATTCCCTTTGGTTTTCTTTGCCTTTCTTGGTTAACTGCTTTGATTATGAAATTTAGAGTGATAGGTATAATTTTGGTCAGTGATTTTTTTTCTTTTAACCTCTCAATCAATTCTTTCTATTTTTTGACATTCACATCGATTAATGCGATCTTATTTTGAACAGTTGTGTTGTACCGCCTTCTGGCACTTGTTTTCAGTTAGGAAATCACACCGATTCCTGTAGGTTAAAATCAGGGTCTCTCCTAAATCATAACTAGTGTGTCGTTCCCTCATAATTTATGTCTATTAGCTTGTTTTCCTTTATTCTCCATGGATAGAAAGCTTCATTAGCTTTCTTTGTGTGCTTGTTTGGTGTGAGATTTCCTTACTTGTTTTTTTGAGTCTTTGGATGGTTTGTGGCCCTAGGGAATTTAGGTCATTGTCCATTTAGCTGCTTGTATGCTCAAGTCAAGTTGTTGGTTAACTTCTCCATGCATTTCATGTTTTAGTCCTTATATTGCTTTGGTTTCAATTGAACAAGTTTAAAAAAGTTTCGTTTGCTCTTCTCTTGATTAAACATCTCTTTTCAGGCATATATTACATTGTTTTTCTTGTTTTTGTTGAGTCTTTATAAGATTGGTTTGGAAAGAGTTCTCTTTTTCATGTTTTGCATATGATTGATGTTGATTGTTTTGAAAAAATTTCATTGAAGTGTTTATGTGAAAGATTCATTTTATCATTCCATTGAAAAATACATCATTCTAGTTTGTTGAATCGATATGTTGCATTAAGTGGCATCATTGAAAGCTAGAGTTGCATCATCATTTGTGTTTGAAATGAAATGAATTTCCTTTATTGTTGAAAGGACTAGTTGAAGTGCATTTGATAGGAAAAATATGAAGTGGAAAGAATTTTCATTATTTTGTTTTCAGAAGTGAAGTAGTGAAAATCCATCTTTCTTTCAGTTGCTTGGTTGTTGCATTGATTGTTTTCTCTACTTCTCAATTAGTGTAAACACTCATCAAATTGAAAGGGTTTTGTCTCATTTTGCTACATATAGGGGTTCTTTCGAGTCACATCAATAGGGCTTGAAAGCTGAGATATAATTCCAAGATAAACTTTAAAAATTAACCTAAGGCACATTTGAAACTTAACTCTCACATCTAGAGGTCTAGGCTAGAGACGTGTTCCGACGTCTTTAAACCTAGCAGTTGTCATTCGCTTCTGCACTAGACAATGCTAGTATGGACTTATGCTCCCCGTACCATCATGCATATAAAGGTAGAGCGAACTAGGTTTGTAATCCTTTATCCGTTGGAAGCTGAGTCTGCCACCTTGTAAATGTAATACGCTAAACACAACATTTGGGGAGATTGCATGCATGTCCTTCTCGGTTTGCCAGGAGGTATTCTGTAGTTCACAGTTACTTGGTAATCCTTTTCTCCTAGATTATTCTGAGTACTCATTTTGGTCCTTTTTACTCTTTAAATTTAAATGATAATCGAGTAGTTGTCCTTTCGAGCTCGTTCAAACCGAAACTGATAGAGTCATCTTTTCCTTTTTCTCAACTCTTAAAACATGAAAAGGCACTACTCTATTTTAGCGTCTTAAAAATTGGTTTCCCATGATCACATTACATTCCTGATATTTTTATTCTAGACCACATCGTGAGTATACCTTTAATATATTTTGAATAAGACCTAAAATTAATCTCTCTTATCTTGTTGTTTGAGACAAAGTCATCATCGCCGAACC
Organism: Pinus taeda; assembly: GCA_000404065.3. NCBI lineage: Eukaryota > Viridiplantae > Streptophyta > Pinopsida > Pinales > Pinaceae > Pinus > Pinus taeda. The sequence goes on along the minus strand of APFE030692564.1, from coordinate 39,560 downwards.
ATCAGGTTCACCTAGTTCCTCTTTCTCTCCTCCATTGGAAAGATCATCTCAGGAGCCTCTCCCTGAACTCCCACAATCACTCGAGGATCAAGGTGTTGAACTTGGAATTGTTCTGAGTATTCAACCTTTGTCATCACTTCCTCCTCCTCCCTAAGATACTGGGTCACCTTATGAATCTGGTCTGGAATCTATGGATAATCCTATCTAGACTCCTAAGAGTCTGCTGACTCCTAAAGGTTAGCAAGGACTAGTCCTCCGAATCCTTTGTTCGATCCTGTTGTGATATCACTGCAGCATCCGTACAGTCCATATGATCAACCAAGTATTCCTATGGAATTATCTCCTTGAACATATTTGGTTGTCCGTCATCATTTGTTTCCACCCATGGAATCAGAAAGTGATATCCCAGTCTTCTATTAGGGTCACTCAGAGGCTTCTGCTACACACACTCCTCACATAGTTGATGAACAGGAATATCCATTCCCTTTTGAAGGTTTCCCTTACACGGGAAGCATTCCGACTAGTGTTTACCCTATGTTACAACATGTTTATACCTCTCTATCTTAGTTGGTTTCAGGCACTCCTATTGCCTCGTCATTATATCACAACCCTATCTGGTCATCTGGCACTATGCCTACCTCAGGTCTGTTCGTCTAGAACTTGACCTCTCAACCGATTGTGCATATTATAGTCACTTCAGTTACAGTGCAACCTACTATTCCTAATCCACTTGTTTCGTCATTTCAACTGACTCTTCTGGTTCAACTGATGGTCTTGAGTCAAGTCTCGGTAAGTTCTTCAACCCCTCCAATAAGTGGATAGACCCTGCGACCACATAGGTGCAAGACCCGAATATGTCCATGATGTTTGGTGAAACCAATGTGAGTGGCTCAACCCTCTTAGAATATGTCCATGATGTTTGGAATGAACCAACCCTCTTACGGTGCCATTCCGAACCCTGCTGGTCTAGCTAGATTGAGTAATGTCGAATACTGGCAGCCAAACCCTATTGGTCCATCTAGGTCAAGTAACGTCTAGTAGCAGCAACCTTATGTGGCTCAGGTTCAATACCAAGCTCCTTATGTTCGATATGGTTCACAAGAAATGGTAAATCCACTTTACATCCCTCAAGTTGGACATTATGTTCAGCCTGGTCCATCTGTCGTGCCTTGTGGATATGGGTAGATCGAATTTGGGAGCTTTTAGTACCCTCAAGGTGTCACCCCGGGAACTGTCCAAGTACCCTTGCAGAAGCAAGGACAACTTTTGCAGCAGCATGGGCAACCTTCGCAGTAGCAAGGGCCATCCTTGCAGCAGCAAGGGAAGACAGTTCAACAGCAAGGACAACCGCAACAACCATAGGGGAAACCCATTACAATAGTTACAACATACTTTGCAGTTGTAGATGCAATTTGTTCACCAATCGTTCCAACCTATGCCCTCGCAAGGTCAACCTTTGTAGCCACAGGGAAAACCTTTACAGTAACAAGGTCAACCCTTGCAGCAACAAGGTCAGCCTAGGTAGTAGCAACCCTTGTACTCATATCAACAGGGTCAACCTTTGCAAGGTCAAGGTCAAGTCCTAGAGCACCAGGCACAAAATCCTTATGTCCAAGGGAAATAGGTTCAAAATCCTTATGTCCAGGGGCAACAGGTTGAGAATCCTTATGTCTAGGGGCAGCAGGTACAAAATACTTATGTCCAAGGGAAGTAATTTCAAAACCCTTATGTCCAGGGGCAGCAGGTTCAAAACCCTTATGTCTAGGGGCTCAACAACCTTTTAGCTCGTATGTTTCTTATTAGCAACCTATGGCTGGATAGTATCAAGTCTACCTAGGCAAAAATCCTTCCTACGGGCGAGGTAACCTACAGTGGGGGCAAAATCAAATGCGATATGGACAAAATCCTCCATTATGGGGGAAAAATCCTTACCAACAAGGATGGGTTCTGCATTACAGGCTTGCACAGAGGTCCTAAAGGCCTTTTAATATGAAATTTCCATTGTTGGGCATAATGGAGGTACCATATGTTTCTAGACACAAATGATCCCATTCTTCGTTTACCATACTAGCCTCTAGTTCCGTCCAAGATTCTGAGAGATCGTCCAAAGTTTGAGGGAAACGTGAAGGAGGATCCACAAGCCCACGTGATGATATATTACCTTTGGTGCTCCTCCAAATCACACGTTGATGATTCTACTCATCTCCAAGTTTTTCAACAAACTCTCAGAGTTGTTATAGCCAAATGGTACATCGAATTTCCTCCAACTACCTACAATGAATTTAACACTCTCACTATGGCCTTTCTCACTCATTTCTAGTTGTCAGTCCACTATGAAACTAGCACCCATCTCCTTACGTCACTCAAGCAGGACATTCTGACCCATATCTCTGACCACATCCATTAACGAAGGCATTGATGTCGCCTGATCAAATTTGAAATTGTTGATCATTTGTTGACAGAATGGTTCACCAAATAATTCGTCAGGAAAATTGTTGAGGACATAGCTATGTGTGGGTGTGTCACTAAGGAGCAAGACATCACTTGTGCCTAGAATTTAGACCTCGTCTACTTGCAATTTTGCACGTTACATCATATGTTATCCGATGTGCCAAGATGGTCATCAAATCTAACAACATCGAAGTGTTTGGATACCCCACCTCTTGATGGAGTGATTGGTTCCATGTCTCAAACCCCCGCGAAATCTTCTTCCAAACATAAAGCAGTCTCAAACAGTGGTTCCAATGATCCCTCTTCAAATTCACCTGGTCCTGGTAAAGCCTCTCAGGCTTATGTTATCTAGTCTACCATAGTGGACAAATCCTCTAAGGGTAAAATAAGGGCAAAGGCAAGGCTAAAGTCGATGCCTCGAAACAAGGCCCTCCTAAGTTGTCTACTGGTGATGCTTCTCAGAGGAAGCCTAAGTATCTATGCCTCATCTGTGAGGAATATCACTACACTAAAGATTATCCTTGATGATATGAAGTTAGTCTCTTGCTCAAAGGAACCCCGACTATCATGGAAGAGCCTTCTTCATCCATGAGACCCAAATGGTAGACCAGCCTTAGTCTTTCGCTTCCTCAAGTTCCCAAATATTTATGATGAGTACACCTATAAATGTGGCTACCAGATCAAAATATTATCAAACACCTTATCTGAAAGCATGAAAAGAGAAATAAATTACCCCTTCCTCCTCTATCCCATGAAGTTTGTGTCCTCTCCATATAGAGCGTCTTAAACCTGATTCTGCTATTTGACCACCTTCTTAAGGTGTGTTGCGAAAGTCCTTGTATAATCCAAATGCTCGAGCCACCCAAAATTATAACATTGTTGAGCATTTTTCTCAAGTGCCATTAGCTATGTCTGCTCTCGAGGTCCTTCAAAGCTGTCCTTAGCGAAAAGCATTGTTGTCGGCTATTGGAAGTTTTGATCCAACTGATTCCGATCTCATTTGTTTTGATATGGAAAACCATGTTCCACGCTTACTTCATTAGATTTCCTTTCTCATTTAGGTGATCATCAATGAGAAAACCATTCATAGGACCATCATCGATGAAGGTGCTTCTACCTACATCATGTCTATCTCTTGTTGGAAGGAAATTTGTTCTCCTACCTGAACCAATCCCCTCACACACTGGAAGCTTTTGATGGACATGATTCTCGTCCATTCGGTGTCCTTCCTAATTTTTCCATTACTTTGAAGGGTAAGACAGTTAACATCGAAGTAGATATTTTTTATGCAAATCTTATCTACAACCTTCTACTTGAATGGATTTGGACCCATGATATGCATGCTGTATCCTCCTCTCTTTTCCATGTGATCCACTTTCCTCATCAAGGGAATATTTTCATGGTCGACCAATTTTCCTTCTTTGTCTCTTCCTCCTCGGATGGCATTCTTCCTTATGTGAAGCATAATTTGCTCCTTATGAGAGTGGGCGGGCATGAATTTTTAAAGATCCAGCCTTGATGGGTACTTTTCCTCTCCCACCTCCACATGTTGCCTTAGTTAACATGATCTCGGTCAAGTTTGATCCTTGGGTGATTCCCTCTCCTGATCTTGTTGATACATGGGATGTTGTCATGATGTTAATCCCTACTTAGATTAATTATGTGTAGATTGTTTCGACTTCAAGTTTGGTATCTAGTGATCATACTATTTCGAGTACATCCCTTAACACGTATTCTCAATCCTCGTGGCTTGGTTCTTCAGATTCTCCTGATCCGTTAACAGAGACATTTCCCACTGATGAAAGTATTATGGAAATTATGTCTCTAGAGGAAGTACCTTGGAATGATACTCATCATCGTTCCTCATTCTTGTTTGGCCCAATGGTCATTTCTACATGTCTTGAAAATTTATCTTCTCGTTTTCCTACCCAACCACTTCAGATGCCGATCATGACCCATAAATTTTGGTCAGAAGGGAACATGGGAAATATTACCGAAACAATGCCTATTGAAATTTCTATTAAGCCTGGTATCATTGAAAACATTAATATTTGGGTAACTTGTTCTCTTGATGAGATCAAGCTTTATACTTTTCCTTTTCAAGAGTTTCGAGATGTTTTTGTATGGTCGTATGAAGAAATGCCTGACATTGACCAAATTATAGTTGTGTAAGAAATTCTGACTTATCATAACGTGAAGCCCCTTCGTCAATGACTTTGTCTTTTTCACCATAGAAAGGCAGTGAATATTAAGGTAGAAGTTGAAAAGCTTCACAAAGTTGGTTTTATTTACCCTATACCTCTAATAGATTGGGTCTCTAATATCATAATGGTAACTATGAAGAAAGGCACCATTCGAGTTTGTGCTGATTTTCATGACCTTAATCATGCCTGTCTGAAGGATAATTATCCCACTCCTTTTATAGACCAGATCATTGATGATTTTGCTGGGAGTGAGATATTTTTCTTTGTGGACGTTTTTTCTGGTTATAACCAAATAAAAATTGCATAGGATGATCAAGATAAGACTGCTTTTATGTGTCCATGGGGGACTTTTGCATATAAAAATCCCCCTTTTGGACTTGAGAATGGTGGGGATACTTTTCAAAGAGCGATGTGTTATGCTTTCCATGAAATTAGAAACATCTTTCAACCTTATTTGGATGATCTTCCTACACATTCATGTAAGTGCCATGCCCATCCCGATCATCTTCAATAGATCTTTCTTCGCTGTAGACACTATAAAATTCTGTTGAATCCACATAAGTGTGTCTTCTATGTTGAATCTAAATGACTCCTTGGTTTTATTGTTTAAAAATATGGCATCCATCTTGATCCTCTCAAAGTTGAGGCTATTCTTAATCTACCCCCTCCCTCTTTGTTGGATCAATTGCAAAGTCTGCAAGAGAAAGCGAATTTTCTTCGTCGCTTTGGACCCAACCATGCAAAGCTAGATTCAGGGTTCACTCACTTTCTTAAGTAAGGAACTCCATTAATTTGGGATGAGACTACCCAAAAGTCTTTTGATGACCAAATTTTTCTCCTCATTAATGCTCCTTTGCTACATCCTCCAAACTATCATTGTGATTATTTCCTTTATCTAACAACAGCTTCTAGCACTATTGCTATGGTGCTGCTACAAGACAATGATGAAGGTCATGAACATCTCATTTATTACCTTAGCTATAATCTCCTCAATACCGAGACTCGTTATGCTCATGTCGAGAAATTGGCTTTGGCCATTGTTCAGGTTGTTCAACGCATTCGGCATTATATCCTCCTCCCCACTAGAACTGCGATTTCTGAGTGTAACTTCATGACATATATTTTGACTCATCAGTTACTTGGGGGCAAGTATTCTAATTGGGTTGTCATCCTCTAGGAATTCAATTTGGTATTCACTACTGGAAAATCTAAGAAATCACTCGTATTTGCTGAGTTGATTTGCTCTCTTGCCTCTGCTTCTCTTCCTACTAGTGCTGATGAGAAGCTCCTCGATGAGACTCTCTTTCTGATTAGCACTCTTGATACTTGGTACGGTGATATCATCATGTATCTCCAAACTTCTACCTTCCAGTCTGTGTTTTCCAAGGATGATCGATAATCCATTCAACATCAATCCCAACCTTACAACATCATTGGGTATACTTTATGCCACGTCGGTGTTGATTCAATTCTTCGCCGATGTTTAACTCTCGATGAGGCTGAAAAAGTTTTAAATGACTACCATTATGGCACATGTGGTGGTGATTTGTCTGGACACGCCACTTCTCAAAAGATACTCTGCACTGGCTATTTATGGCCCTCTATATTTAAGGATTGTATCCTTTCTATTCACAAATGCCATGAGTGCTAGATTTATGAGTGGAAAATGTGTGCCCCTCTCTCTCACCTTCACCCCATTATTACCATTGGTCACTTTTCCAAATGAGGCTTTAACTATATGACATGTAACCCTCGTTCAACTGGGGGAATGGTTATATTATCATTGCCCTAGATTACTTCACCAAATGGGCCGAAGAGATGCCTACATATTCAGCTGACGGTAAAACGATGACCCAATTTATCTTAAATCATGTTATTTCTAGGTTTGGAGTGCCTCAATCCATTGTCACAAACCATGGCTCTCATTTTCATGATTACATGATGGCTAAGCTAACTTCTATGTTGGGCTTCCATCACGATGGCTCAACCGTGTATTACCGTCAGGCTAATGGCCAAGTTCAAGCCGTAATAAAAATTTTAGTTACGATGCTTCAGCACACCATTGGGATGCACAAATCAAATTGGCATCTCATGCCTTTTTTAGCTCTATGGGCTTATTGAACCTTAACCAAAGACACAACTAGATTCACACTTTCCCAGTAGTCTACGGTCTAGAAGCTACCTTGTCGATTGAATGTGAAATTCCCTCACTTAAATTGGCTGTCGAATTGCTCCTTGAAACCTCACCTCAAGAAGATTCTCTCTTGTATTTTGAACAACTCGATGAAACCCGTCATCTTGCTGCTTTAGTCATTGAAGCCCAGAAAAAGCAAGTTAAAACCCATTTCAGTCAGTTGGTCTCTCCTCGTGATTTTTCTGAGGGTGATTTGGTCTTGCTATATGACCAAGCTAATGAGAAGCTAGGAGTAGGTAAATTTGAACCCATGGGGCATGGGCCCTATATTATTAAGCTTGTGTTGCAGAAAGGGGCCTATGAGTTGATCGATTATGAGGGAAACCCCTTGGACAAGCCCCACAATGGGCTGTACCTCAAAAAGTATTATGTGTGAGCCATATCGCATGGTTACCTTTGTACATAAGTGTGTTATTTGTTTTTATACAATGTGGTTTGGTGTTTTTTCAAGAATATTTCCTGGTTATTATTTCTTCACCATCTTTACTGATGTCTGTGAACCCTCATATTGGTTTCGGCGATGGTGCTTACCATAGTACCCATAATTTATCATCAATGAAATGGGCTATTTATGACCCTCATGGTGAGCTGATTGATCTTCAAGGTATTTGTTTGGGTCAAACAACTAATAAAATTGTTGAATATAGCGCAGTTATCAAACTTTTGTCAGAAGCCATCACTCTTGACATTCGAGAAATGGTTGTCAACCTTGATTCACAACTTTTCATTCTTCAACTCAATGGGCAATATTCCGTCACAAACACTCAAATATTGAGAGTCTATTTGCATATTCATCTTTTCGAAATAAATTTTGATTATATCACATATCATCATATTCCTAGACATATGAATACATTAACAAATGCATTATCTCATTAGGTGTTAGATAGACATTTACACAACATGTGAAAATAAAAACATTGTATCATAGTAAACAGGAAATATAACATATTATATATATATTATATTATATATATATATTAATATATATATTATATTATATATATATTTGTATGTTGATAATGTTTGTAGTGTCATGCATCAAAACCCAAAAAATAAGAAATGTGTTCCAAGAACATCCGTGGCTCGTAGGCCTCAAAACTGTAAATGCTAAAACTATGGACTACTTGACATGGTGCTCATGATGCCACATCACTGCTCATACTACGCGAGTTAGTAATCGATGGATCCAGTTTGACCCTCCCACTGTGTGCCGCTGATATTGGTGTGGGATATCATCCATCCAGGCATACTTTGGGATGCCTCTGGTCAAGTTATCAAGATTCCACACAATATTATCCTCATTATCGACTCCTTCCTCATAAGGAGAAATATCAAACTATGTGTTAGATAGACATTTACGCAATATGTGAAAATAAAAATATTGTATCATAGTAAACATGAAATATAACACACACACACACACACATATATGTCGATAATGTTTGAGTGTCATGCATCAAAACCCAAAAAATAATAAATGTGTTCCAAGTACATCCGTGGCTCGCAGGCCTCAAAACTATAAATGCTAAAACTATGGACTACTTCACATGGTGCTCATGATAGCACATCACTGCTCGTACTACGCAAGTTAGTAATCAATGGATCTAGTCTGACACTCCCACTGTGTGTCACTGATATTGGTGTGGGATATCATCCATCAAAGCATACTTTGGGATGCCTCTAGTCAATTTATCAAGATTCCACACAATATTCTCCTCATTATTGACTCCTTCTCGATAAGGAGAAATATCAAACTGTTGAGCAATCCGTCTAGCAATTCAGGACATCTCGGCTAGTTGCTCTGGTCCCAAATCTACAATTACAAAAACAAATTGTCATGAATGCACGTATTTCAAAAATAATAAAAAATAAAAAAACAAAATTGTTTTGCTTACCTCCATCATCAAAATTATCCCCTTCTGGGAGTGGCATGTTAGGATCATCGTGGAAGTTAGTACTGTTATATGGTCAATCCTCTACCACAATTAGTTGACACCTTAGCCAAGTAGAGAAGGAGGGATTATATGACATATTCTAGCCCTCACCAATTCCGAGCATCAGTTCACTGCATCGGACCATCAATGGATCTTGCAGCAATGGGGGTTTACCTCTGCCAAGTGATAGTGAAATAGTGGGATCCATTCCAAAAATAAATTCACCAGAGAAGAACCATATCTAAACTACCTCAGGTTTCCTACCTTGCATTTGGATAGCTGGCACTTCATGTTCACTTTCATGGCTTCTGCCCAGTTGAAGACAGTGGGTTTCGTGTAGTCTATGGAATACTGGGACTTAGACTTGTTGTACTAATGTAACACCTGAGCCCCATCAAATCTGTTTATGTTCAAGAGGAGCACTTTTAGTACAAGGTCATTAACAATCATGATATCAACCTTGTCACTTTTTTATTTCAGCATTTCTGGACAATGTTCTGCAAGGAACATGTTCACACTTGCCCCAATGTGCCTGGCCCCATACAATTGGACTGGTTTCCCTCTTTGGGATAGTTCGGTGATGAAGTAGATGTCTGAAGCCTGTAGCTATAGCCGTTGGTCACGGATCATAAAGAATTCCCGTTCGATGTCCCACAAACTGATAAAGTATTGTATCAGCTCAGGTTGATCTCGAAGGCCCAGTTGTAAGGAAGAATTTGAGGAGCCTGCAATTCCTCAAAGCATCTAGACAGTTTTGATCTGCCAATGCCAATGAATCAATTGCTTCATGCTCACATTCTTTCCAATCAACCATTTTTTCATCGTAATTTGCCTGCAAACACCATGAATTCAAGTCAACATCAATGTTTGACAGAGAAATTGCAGATTTGAAGTAGTTAATTTGGGCGAAAAATGAAAAATTTTCATCTCTCTGTGCCAGCGTGACTGTTTTAAAAGCAGTAGAAGCAACGATGCAAGTGCTCATTGTATTAACCCTCGATCTATGCAATCTTGTGCCTAGATCTCGTGCCAATCGAGGGCAAATTTTGTTTGCAAAGATCCCCTAAAAAATCTGAAAAAATGGTTAAAAGCAAGAAAAATAGGTATGAAAACAAAGCATAGGGCCTCAACTCTTACCTGCAAAAGACAGTTCCGATCGGCCTGGATCTGCTACAATCTACTCTAGAAGATCTAGGGAACAAATGGGTAACAATTGCTCCAAATGAGGTTAAAAAGGTAAATGGTAAAAAAGTGTTTTACTTTTCCTATTTTGATGAACTTTTCATGATGTTTTAAGGTTTTTAAAAGATTTTTTGTGTATTTTTACCTTAGAAATCAGATAATGTGTTTGCTTCTTTTGCAACATAAGTGATGTAGTGCTGATGATGGTGTTGGAGTCGTGTTTAAGCTCTTTTCTCAACTTGTAAAAAACTTAAATGAAAAGATCACAGAGTATTTTTCCCTTTTTGACTCGTTAAAGAGAATAAAAATAGGGGGTCTTCTTTTAGTTATTTTTTGACTCTTAAAACAAGAAAATATTGTTGAGCTCTTGTCATTTTGAACTTGTTAAAGGCTGTGAAACTTCATTTACCCAGTATATGTTTTCCCCTTTTTCAGGTTGGGATAAACTATTTACGAAAAAGGTACTCCTTGGCTAACATGGTCAAGCGGTTCTCTCAAGTATTGTTTCTACCTTTTTGGGCTCAAGAGACACAAATGTAAGAAAAGGGACCTTTTTGAGTTTTCTTTTCCGTGTCTTTTTTAAACTCTCTAAACATGAAAAAGATACAGAGTTACCCCTTTTTAGACTCGTTAAAACATTAAATGACATTAGATTTGTCACCATGATGGACATGAGCTTCTCTTTCCTAGGGCTCATTAATCTTACTAAGTCGGATTCATCTAAAGAATTTACTTACAGTGAAAGCACATGTTATCCCCTTCAAGCTTGTGACAAAAAGTAAGTGGGGTACCTACCAGAAATGGTGGGGGAAAATGGGAAATTCTATCAGTTATGTCGGCAGTTCACTCTTTAACGTGGCACTTTCTACTTCGTGTCAGGTTGGGATATCCTCACTTCATCATTGACCTTCTTAGGTTGGGCCGTTCATTTTTTCCTTTCCATTTTATCTCTGCCACGCCATCATGACCTTCGATCATATGGATCCAAAAGTTGCCAAACTCTAGATTCGTGTCGCCGATATGTTCAATAGTTATCCTTCTATAGTTACATAAGTTCGTGATTCTCTGTATCATCCATAATCATTAGATCCCTTTGTCTCATGTCGATGATGAGGGATACATCATGGCCCTCCTTTGACAAGGTCAATACCTGTCGACTTCAACTCATTATCTGGGAAGTTGACCGAGAGACTCCCTTCTAGTACCTTAGAGCTTGCATGCCCTAATGGAAAGTTATTCACACTTGATGACAAGCTCACATCATTGGCTTTTGATCAGGTGATTTCATGGGTGTTTTTACTTCACTTCCTTATTCACATTCCTTGGATTGTGCTACTAGTACCTTGATATCCATTGGCATTATTGGTGGTTTTTTTCATGCTTGTTAACGATTCACATCATTGATGGTAATGAAGCAACTTTCTAGCATGTTTGACTTCACCACATCTATTCACATGTTAGAATTTGTACTTTGATCAGGTCATGTTGGAGCGCAAGACCCTAGGCTCATAGTACTAAAGTCTAGGTTGTGAGGCGATGTGGCATGATCGTGCTTGAATAAATTTCTCTTTTAGATGGATGACTGTGACCATGCCATGAATTTGTTGTATGTGATCCTCCTTACTGTTACAGTCCAAAGTTTTATTGTTACACCTTGAGTTGTTATTACACCGCAACTCCCAAAGACCTTGGTTTTTTTGTTCAAAGACAGTTGTTAAGAATCATGAATTATTTATGGACAGTCAAAAGATCTCAGTAGTTATGATTATGGAGATGGTGTAGCTCGAATTGGTCTTTTATCGGGAAATTGTTTGTAACACTTTCTATTCTTCTCTTAATATTGATCAACATGAGAATCACAAGATTCTCATGGCTGATTTGCTCCCTAATTTTTGGGGCTTGTAAACGTTTTAAAGAGGTTCAGTTCCATGAAAAGGGAACGACAATAGAGGAACAAAATCAACATTTTGATCTTGTAGTTTCTAGTCATTTTTAATACATAACACTTTTGTTGATTTTCATAGAGATTGCGTGTTAAGTTTTTAACTACTTTCCATTTCATCCATGTGCCCTACTAGGGAGGAAGGGCCCTCCTCTTTAGTAGGGATTGCAGTAGTAGTATATTAGTTATTTGGTTTGCCTTTATTTTAAGTGTGGATTCATTAATGTTTTTGTATGAAGTGTAGTATTGATGCACTTCTCTTTTTAGATTCATTATATGTGGTTACAGAAGATTGGTTAGAATAGTAATAGTTAATCAGCTCATACAATTTATTAATAATGTGTGTGGCGCCTAGTCTTTGAGAAAAGCATGAAGTGCGATGACTGAATTTCATTCCTATAGAATGTATTTCTAATTTCGACATGAGTTCTTTAAGTTCTACAATTTTGTTTAACAACATTTTCTTTCATTTCTTTCCTTGGCTCTTATGTATCGACAGAGATAGTGTAGACACCTTTGAAATAAACAGCCTTACCCTGGTTGAAAGCTAAATTCTTACAGGTTAATCAAATCAAACAGTGATTAAACAACCCCAACATGCTGATGAGCCCCAAAATTGGTAACAATTTGGGCTCATTTGGCCTAATTTTCCTTGTTCAGTCCTTGTTCAAATCCATCATTTTCTATAGTTTATGCATTAAATTTAGTATGTTTGTGTCTTTGGTACGAATAAGGGAAGTCACTTGTCCTAGGTGGTTAACACGTGTCTATTTCAGGTTTTTTGACATATATTGGAGCAAAGTCAAAGCAATCATGAGCTATAAGGCAGCCAAGCCTGAGGTGAGGACTTGAAGAGGAGTTGCCTATGGCATTCAATGACCCCTCAGGATCTCCACCTCCAACTCCGAGCTCCAAAGACCACAAAACCGAATCTAGAAGGCAGCCAAGCAGCATTTAGAAAGGGGTTGTTTAACTCACAGTTTGACAGCCGAGTTCCACAAATTGAGGAGGCCAGCTAGGTCCCTCGTGATCTATAAATGTTGAGGCCTCAGCCTTGGTAAAAATACTTTTGAAACTATTGTGTACTTTGCACCTCAGTGCTGTAGCTCTATTTTGTTCCTTTGTAGCCATTTTTGGCATGACTGTTATGATTATTTTTGGATAATGAGAAGCAGTTTGGTTTCCTACCGAATCAGAGTTTTTCATAGGAGCCAAAGCTCTCAGGGTTGGGCCCAACCTGAGAGCCTAGGACCTCCTTTCTGTATTGTTACTTTTCCTTTACCTATCACTGTTTTCCTTTATGCATTTGAACATATTTCTGCTAAGTAGATTTCGTTATGTTGTTGGAATAGATCACTGTTTATGAATGACCTTGGTTTAGGTGTTTTGGTAGGATAATAATAGAAAAACCTCCAAGAAAAAGGGACAACCACACTCCTGGTTTCACCTCATCCTTATTGGATTTGGGACTAGAATTGACGAAACAGTGTTGCCTCACAAAAACACTAGTTTGCTTGTTTATGCAATCTTTTAGTGTGCTTGTTTTATTACCAGAGATTAGTCATGGGTTTAGACATCTGAAATGTTTCTGTACATAGATGGTGTACAAATTTTTCTTCCCAAATCAAGTTACTGCTCATTTATGTTGATTGATGGATAGACTAGACTAGTTTAGGATTTCATCATTTGTAGGTCTTTGTTGATTTGATCAAGGTACACCCTGCAGGGCATCTTCTTCATTCATTCATCCACCCAAAGCATCATTTGAGCCACTTGTCTTGTCTCTTAGCTAAGTTTCTTGTTCCTTATCTATCCTTTTTGTCCACAAATCCTTACCTCCTTACCCATCATTGCCTTAGCCTTCGTTAAGCCAAGTCAGCCTTCTACATCTGTTCACCAATCCACCCACTAGTCCTTAGGCCATTTTTAGACCCTTATCCTACCTCCAGATCCATCCATGCACCTTCCCTCACTCATCCATCCCCTAAAAACCGATTCCCAAACATCCTGTAAAAATTCTGGAACGTCCTGTAGAAATTCTGAAACATCCTATAGAACCCCTACAGACTTCCTGTGGAAGCTCACAAGTGAGGTCTCCTGATAACCAAACCTTGTGAAACTCTCAGGAAGAGTGTTAGGGACTCCTTAGACCCTCTTTGAACCTCTCCAACCATTTCCAAGCATTCCTCTTCCTTGATCCAACCCTGCACAGTAAAGCATAGTTCAAGCATATGCATGTGAAAATCGACACTTAATCAAAAAATACAAAAATATGCTTTCCTAGGACAAAGGTAGTATAGACATATGTATTTTATCTTCATGGAAGTAATGACATCTCTTTTCAGTAGTTTTCATTCTCATTTTTGCATCAGTAGAACTAGCTGGTAGAATTAGGGTTTGCTAGGGTTTGCATTTCTTTTTGGCTTTCAGTTTCTTTTTGCAAGTAGATTAGCTTCGTTTGAGTTAGCTTTCATCCATCACTTAAAAGCTTCTTCTGAGAACTCATAGAAGTTGGCTAAAGCCCCTAGGGGACTTGTGCCAGCTGACCAAGTGACAACTGCGACAAGAGCTAGTACTTGTGCATACAGCACTATCGCTTCCAAGTTTGTTACGAACAACTGGGTTGATAAAAGTAAAGAAGGGAGTCCCAGGAGTTGCAGCATTATTGCTTCAATACTGGAGCCCACCATCTTTTTGGCACCATTGCCGAGGAAGCGTCAGAGTATTGGTGATTGTTGCTTTTCTTCTTTTCCTCACTACAACATTCTGCTAAGTAGTTTATTCGTTTCCATTCTGCAATTTCATTTCCGCAAAAGTAGAGCAGACATTTCCTGCTTTCATAGATTAGCCTTCCAATTCCGCAATTTCAATTCTGCAAGCATAGGTTAGAGTTTCAATTCTGCTTTCATAGATTAGCATTTCAATTCTGCAAGCGTAAATTAGCATTTCAATTCCGCATTTCAATTCTGCATTTTCCTTTCAGTAAGATAGTTAGTTGCAGTTCAATCTATTCTCATTTTGCAGGTACAAGAAAAAAATACAAGAAAAGCAAGAAAAAGGCTTTCCATTTCATGCCTCGTAGGAACAGAGATAAAACCAGAAAATTCTTACCCAACACCCCCACCACATCACTTAGTCAACCTTCTCTTTTCTCTGGTGACAATGAGCCAGAAGATCCTATAGGTGAACCTCCTGAGATATACGAAGATCCTATAGCAGAAGAAGAGTTAGGAAACATTCCATCTGAAGCCATGGCTAAAAACCGAAATGGTAGAAGAGAAGACGAGAGAATATAGGTTGCCTTTCCCATCTGAGAGACCAATGGAGACATGAAAATGAAAAACATAAGTCCCTCTGTGCTACCTCATTTCCATGGTCTGACTACTGAGGACCCTGATACCTTCCTGTTTGAGTTTGATGTCCTTTGTCAAACTTATGACTATGCTGAGGATGAGCAAAAGCTGAAACTCTTTCCCTCTACCCTCAAGGATGCAGCATTACGCTGGTTCATGGGGTTACCTGGAAACAGTATCACCACTTGGGCTCAAATGCAACAAGCTTTCAACGCCAAGTACAGAGACTAGTGTAGGTCCAAGGAAACTAAGGGGGAACTCTTTCGGATGACCATGGGCAGTGACGAATCTTTGGAAGACTATGAGGAAAGGTTCCAACTCAGTTATAAACGGGCCAGGTGCACACTTGACCCGGAATCTATGAAGTTGGTTCTGCTCCGAGGAGTCCTTGAAGACCTTCTGGACACCCTTAACCTGCTGGCTAGAGGAGATATCTACCAACTACCTTATGAGGACATAAAGACCATGTTTAGAAACCATTCTAGGGCGGCCCAGAAGAAAGGTATGGGGAGTCATCTCTCAGCTAGTACCTCTCTCTCCAAGCATCAGTTTGCTAACCAGATGGAAGACCTTAAGAGAGAAATGAGACAAACCATTTCCATGCAACTTGATACCTTCCGAATTCAGCAGAAGAAAGAAGAAGCTGAGAGGGCTTTGGCCGTTTTTTGTCCTAGATGCACAAGGAAGCACCCCAAGAATGAGTGCCCATTACAGTTAGTAGAGGTATGTTTCATGTGTGAGGAAGACCATCCCACCAACCAATGCCCTACCTTGCCTGGATTTAAAGCCATGCACCTAGGGACCGAGGTGGCTACTGAACCTCTCTAATTCCTCAACCAAAGGAGGCCTCATGGACCCAGACCTTATCAGCAGGGAATGCAAGGGTCATCCCAAGCTTATTACCACCCCAACCAACCTGCTCATATGCCTTCCTGGGGTCCCCCTGCTCATCCTTCATGGTCCGCACCTCCTCTGTGGTCTTATCCATCTCCATACCAAACTCAACCTCCTTCTCACTCGTTTCACTCTCATGCCCAGCCACAACCTCAGTGGAATGTGCCTCAACCGGGGTGGAGGCCCCAATACAACACTCCTCCCGCCATTTTGCCTCCACCACCAACTCAACCTCAACCACTACCTCCTGCTCCTCCAAGACAACCCCAGATGCCTGCTCAACCGAACCCAAACCCCAACAACAGATAGGCTCGGTAGGTATATACTAGGGAGACGACATGCCCTACCTATGTTGTGGAGATCCAGGAGATCAACCTACGATCTGGGAAAGTCCTTCCAGAACGCCAACCTCCTCCCTTAGAAGAGGAGGAAGAGAGACAGGAAAGTGAACCCCAAGCCATTCCACCCTTTCCTAAGCGTCTCACAGCGACCACACAACCCAACCCAGAGGAGGACGAGCTTTTGGGAGAACTCAAGCAGTTGCGTGTGAAAATTCCACTTCTCCAGGCCATCAAAGATGTACCAATATACAAAAATTTGATTAAAGAGAAGTGTTTCAAGCACCCAGGCAAGCGAAAGAAAGATGCCTCGACCATCAATTTCATAGGACAACTGTCCGATCTCATGTTGGGGCAAGTAATCTGTCTGAAGTATTTGGACCCTGGGAGCCCTGTAGTTGATGTACACATCAATGGCACCATTATACCCCACACTTTGATTGATCTAGGGGCTGCCATCAATGTGATGACCAGGGACACCATGCTTAAGCTCAATCTTCAGAGTTCCCTAAGGAAGACCGCGACAGTGTTACAATTGGCAAACCGCTCCACCGTGACTCCCGAAGGGATTGTGGAGGATGTCTTGGTCTTTGTTGACTCTTGGGAATACCATGCGGACTTTTTGGTCCTCCAGCCTAAGGAAAAACTCACGAGATATCCCCTCATTTTGGGAAAACCTTGGCTGGCTACTGCAGATGCTTACATCAGCTGCCGAGCCGGAAGCATGACCATAAAAAATGGGCCTATGTCCAAACAGCTGGTCCTATACCCTCCTACCCAACCTCTGCTAGAATATGACTTACCCCTCTGGTTGGAAGAAGAAGAAGAGGATGAGGTCTACTCTGCACCATTATGCACAGTAGAAGCCAGAAAGGGAGGTCCTCCAACTGAGGATGATTTGATTGAAAACTTAATCCAAAATCCTCCCCCTAGTTCGCTATCCTTGGAAGAATTGGTGGAAGACACCCAGACCAATGCTTTAGTGGACCTAGGTGCCACTAATCCGACCACCCTCAGAGTTAAGAATGTGGAGTTTGGCCCTGAGAAGACTTTGAAGATAAGCTCCTCTCTCTCTCCCTCTCAGGAAAAGGAGCTATGTAGCCTCTTGAACTACCATTTGGAGGCCTTTTCTTGGAGCTACAAGGAAATGAAGGGAATCCATCCCTCAGTCTGTACTCATCATATCTATATCAAGGAGGACTGTAAACCAGTTAGGAAACCTTAGAGGAGGATGAATCCAACCCTCAAAGAAATTGTTAAAGAAGAAGTGCAAAAATTTTTGGATGCGGGATTCATCTACCCCATCTCGGATAGTGAATGGGTTTCCCCTCTAGTGTTGGTGCCCAAGAAAAATGGGAAATGGAGAATCTGTGTGGACTACAGAGAATTGAACAAATCCACCAAGAAAGACCACTTCCCTTTACCTTTCATAGATCAAGTGTCGGATGGTCTCGCAGGGAAGAAGTTTTTCTCTTTCCTAGATGGGTTCAGTGGGTACAACCAGATTCAAATCAGCCCAGAGGACCAAGATAAGACCACTTTCACTTGTCCATTGGGTACCTTTGCCTATCGTGTCCTTCCCTTTGGGCTATGTAATGCCCCTGGCACTTTCCAGAGGGTTGTATTAAGCATCTTTGCCAAGTTGGTCCACGATTCGGTAGAAATCTATATGGATGACTTTACTCCTTACGGGTCTAGCTTCCAGGAAGCCTTGTCCAACCTGGGAAAAGTTTTGAGCAAGTGCATTGAGATGAACCTGTCCCTCAGTCCTGAGAAAAGTGAGTTCCTGATGACTGAAGGGATCATGTTAGGCCATACCATTTCTCGCCAAGGGTTACAGGTGGACCCCAACAAAGTTGCTATCATCAAAAGGGTCCCCCCTCCTCAGAAGGTGAGAGATGTCCGGAGTTTCCTAGGCTTAGCTGGGTATTACCACAGATTCATTAAAGACTTTAGTAAGCTAGCCTTGCCCGTGTTTGGCCTCTTAGCAAATGATGTTGAGTTTAAATGGTTGGATGACTGCCAGAAGGCCCTGAATGAATTTAAGGATAAGTTGGTGTATGCTCCAATTCTGAGAGGCCCAAACTAGGCCCTACCTTTCCACATCCACACTGATGCCTCGAACAAAGCCATAGGGGCGGTCTTAGGACAAATTGAAGAAAAACTCCCATATGCTATATACTTTGTCAGTAAAAACTTATTTAAGGCAGAAATGAATAATATGGTAACTAAGAAAGAGTTCCTGGCTGTGGTCCATGCCCTGAACAAGTTCCGACACTACATCACTGGCTATCAAACATTTGTACATACTGACCATGCTGCAATTCGATATTTAATGGATAAGCCTGATGTGAATGCTCGTATTATTAGATGGTTACTTTTGTTGCAGCAGTTTGATTTGACCATCATTGACAAACCAGGTAAAGAAAATGTTGTTGCTAACTTTTTGTCTAGAGTGAATTTGACTGCAGGAGAAGAAGAAACAGTGGATGACCAGATGCCAGATGAGCATCTGTTTGCTATCTCAGTACTCTCCCCATGGTTTGCTGACATAGCCAACTATCTGGTCTGCGCACAGTTCCCTCTGCACTTATCCTCAAAGGAGAAGAGCAGAATCGTGAGGAAAAGTGCCTCATTTACTTGGATCGGGGGCAACTTGTTCAAACTTGGCCTTGATCAGATCTTGAGGCGTTGTGTAAGGGAGGAGGAAGTCTTTGACATCCTCCTAACTTGTCACGATGGGCCTTGTGGAGGACATTTTGCAGCCAAGAGGACTGCCTTCATGATTCTACAGGTAGGCTACTATTGGCCCACTGTTCATGAAGATGTCAGAAGATATATCAGCCAATGTGACCGATGCCAAAGGATGGGAAAACCAACCCCAAGGGATGAAATGCCTCGCCAACCTCAGGTGACTCTTGAGCCATTTGAGAAGTGGGGTATGGATTTTGTGGGCCCTATCAAACCTCCTTCAAGGCAAAAGTCTTACATCATTGTGTGCACAGATTATCTGAAAAAGTGGGCAGAGACTAAAGCAATCAAAGCAACAACAGAAGAAAAGGTGGCCGAGTTTTTAAGAGAAAACATTTTCTACAAATTTGGCTATCCAAGAGAGATAGTCACCGATCAAGGAAGCCAGTTCACCTCCAATTTGATTGAAGACCTGCTTGCTCATCACAAAATCAAGCATAGGGATTCCACCCCATATCATCCTCAAGCGAATGGGCAAGTGGAAGTCACCAACAGAGCATTGGAGGGGATCTTGACTAAGGTGGTGAGCAGTAGCAGAAGTGATTGGGAAGATCGCCTGGTTGAGGCCACTTGGGCCTACAACACCACTTGGAAGACCACAACCAGATGCACACCCAATGAGCTGGTCTATGGAAAGAGAGCTTTGCTGTCAATTGAGTTTGAATACAACACATTGATGATGGCAGCTCAGCTGGACCTAGATCTCAGCCATGCTCAACAAGAAAGGTTAATACAGCTGAATGGGTTGGACAAAATTCGAATGCAAGCCCTCCTCCACTCAGAAGTGACTCAACTTCAGAGGAAGGTGTGGCATGACCAGCACCTCAATGACAAACAATTCCAGTCGGGAGATTGGGCACTGTTATATGATTCCAGACATAAGGATTTCAAAGGAAAGCTGAGAACGAGGTGGCTAGGACCATATGCAGTGGAAAAGTGTAATGAAAATGGTTCCGTCCTCATCCAGACTATTGATGAAAATCCATTCCCATGCTCGTCAATGGGCATCGACTAAATATCTACAGGAAACCTCTTTCGAGGCAAGAGTTCGTCAAAACCATGGAAAAATCAATGCTAGTCATAGAGAAGGGTTCTGCCTCTGTTTTGGGCACACCTTGAACATCATTTCATATTAAAAAAAAAAAAAAGGTAATGCAATAAAAAATATCCTTGGGTGAAAACCTTTCTGAGGCGCCCAAGGCAGGTGGTAGGAGTGAAAACCTCATTGCGGCGCTCCTACTCTCTCTTTCAAGAAAAAAGAATGGGAACAAAAAGATCCTTGGGTGAAAACCTTTTTAAGGCGCCCAAGGCAGGCGGTAGGGGTGAAAACCTCATTGAGGCACCCCTGCTATCTCTTAAAAAAAAAAAAAAAAAAAACAAAGAAAAAAGGAAAAATAAAAAAAGAAAAGAAAAAGAAAAGAGAAACAAGAAGAAAAATAAGTTGATCTTCAAAAGTGTTGCAGGTTGCAGGTATATAGCGCACAAAAGGAGGACTGTCAACTCAAAGACAAGGGTTCCTATCAAGCTACCAGAAAGCCTCTCATGCACACCCACCATGAACACTCATTTTTGCGAAGTTTGGGCACATTCGGATCATGGTTCGACCTTCTATAGGAAGCTACAGGACTTTCTATAGGAAGTTCTGTATTTCTACAGGAAACTTCCTGTAGAACTTTTGGACAGGACAGAATCGACTGCAGGGAAGGATTTGGAGCCTTAAGTTAGCTGAGGAGGCATGCAACCACCATTTTCTGCCATCCTCCACTCGCTCCACCACTTTTCACCACCGCCACTCCAATCTGAGCAAGCATACCTGCACATGCAACCAGATCTATGTTTTTCAAATAAGGAAAATTGTGTTTTTTCGATATGAGAAATAAGGTCTTCTGAGGCTCGAGCACTCATCTATTTAGGCGACCTCAAGGCCTTTCACCTGTGCAATGTGACTCAAATTATGTCAGCATGCACCCTAGGAGGAGAAACGACTACAGGATGTTCCACAGGAATCCTGTAGCAGCTGATCTAGCTGGAGTACCTGCCATGAAAACACTAGCAGCTTACAGAACCGGTGCAAGCCATGTTCGCCACCATAGGAACGGGTCTCCAAGACTCACAGCCAGCAGTAGCCAATGCAGGGAATCTCCAGCGCCTGACCACGAAGTAGCAGCACACAGATCCGACATCCTTCGTCTTGAAACCTGGAAAAAGCCACGTCCACGACTGCACAGGCAAGTAACTAACCTTATTTCATCCAATTGCATAAATTATACTTTGAATGTGCACAACTTTGAAAATAGGCGGATTGAACAAGGCTGGTTGCCACTCAACTGGCCATCACAGCCAGTCAAGCAGCCTCGTAGGATCTGAACTGGATCGATTACGCCGAAAAGGTGGATAATTGGCACGTGGGAAGTTTCCAGTCGGGAAGAAGCAGAGGTATGACAAGATTGGCGGCGATAAATCCAGCGGAGAGAATTCAACAGTCAGGGGCACGTTGGGATATGATTGTGGTGACATCGGCCAACAGACCATTAGGGACAGCTCAACCCCGCGCCATGAATTCCGCAGCAATTCGAAATCGGCTGGTTGATACTTATGATGCACTGCAGTCATTTATGAAACAACCATTTTCCAGCCAAATGTGTGTCCTCTTCCTCTGCAAGTGGTTAACCCGAAGTTTTTGGCCTGTTCAAACGTCCTGCTTCCGCTCAGACTGGTCCTGCGCTGCCGTAAACTCCTTCGGAAGATGAGAACAAACTTCTACAGGAAGCTGCACTACAGGAAACGCGGTATCTGGAGCAGTGCAGACTGTTCACGTCGAGGGTGGCGAATTTCGGTGAGGTAGGCAGAATTTAACCTCCCCATGCAAAGAAAATTTTTCAAAGGTGGTGCAATCGACGTAGAAAAGGGGTAGAGAAATTTAAAGTGCAATTCTGTCTGGTTTTATATATATTTCACTGCTGAAATCATCGTAATAATCTGCATGAGAAACTTTCTTCACGCATGAATGAAAATTCCTTCCTGTAGAGAGTGATACCCTGCTAGAACACTGTCAAAATTGTAAATTTTATGCCGCTGAGTGTATAACGGAGATGTAGCTCTGTGCTCCAAGTGAAAATTCTCGAAATCCTCCTTCCGTACATCTGAGCAGGCGAATTCAGCAGGGTAATCGACCGAAGGTGTCTTTTTTACGCTCTAAGGAGAGAATCCACCCAGAATTCCCAGTTTGCGAGAGAAAAGACAGAGTTTTACCATGCGGGGTGGGTTCATTCGAAAAGAACCTTCAGACTCAAAGAAGTTATGGGAAACCCCTGAGGTGGTAGACCTATTTTCCCGTGCACAATGGATGTCATTTTGTGACAAGCTCGAGGGGCATGACGATGAAATTATGGAAGATTTCCTTCGGTCCTTGAAGCCGAAGTCAAAAACATTGGCAGTCGTCAATTTCAGAGGACTGACCCTAAGACTCACCCCACAGCTCATCAGCAGGGTGACTGATCTTCCAATGGGAATGCCTTGGGATAAGGAGGAAAAGAAGTTGGGTAAGAAGGCTAAGGAAGAATTCTTCTTGCCAGAAGAACAATTCTCAGAAGATAAAAACGGAGTTCGGAGGACTAGCCTACAGCCGTTCTGGAGTGAAGTCAACCTCCAAATTATGAAGTATATCACGTGCGAGGGGAAATTTAGCATTATATATGGATATCATTTTCGGCTGCTCACTGAACTCAGACACCACATGGACCTCCCCTCAGAACAAAAATTGAGCATTCCATATTTCCTCTTGCAGTCCATGACTGAATGTGCCACCAAACTCAGAGAAGGGACACCAGACCAGCTAGCTCATCATGGGCTTATTAAGCTCCTCGTGGAAGATGCACTCGACACTTTCACTGTCCCTCTCTCCTGGGAAATTTTCCGGAATATGTCAAAGGATGATGACATCCGAGTCTTAGCCGAGGAGCTCACTTCTTCTAGCAGTGAAGAGAAGGAGCCTACTCGAGCCGAGAAGAAAGAAAAAAGACAAGACACCCCTGGAAAACCACTAAAGAAGGAGAAAAAAGAAACACCAGCAGCAAAGCAAGCTGCCAAAACAGGGGATGATGGGATTGCCCCAACGCCTAGGGAAAAACGACTACAGAGTAGGGCAGAACGGACTAAGAAAGTCCAGGACAGTAAGGGCACCCCTAAGGCTACCTTAGCCAAGATGAAAGAAAAAGTCCCCTTGGCCAAGAAGGCTAAAATTGTGCCCTTGATTCCTACAGGAAAGCAGCAGAGTACTCCTACAGGAAAGCAGTAGAGTACTCCTACGGGAAAGCAACAGAGCACTCTTATAGGAAAGCAACAAAGTGCTCCTACAGGGAAGCAGCAGAGTGCTCCCACAGGGAAGCAACAGAGTGCTCCTATAGGGAAGTAGCAGAGAATTCTTACAGGAAAGCAGCAGAGTCTTTCTACAGGAAAATTGAAAACGACTTCTACAGGAAGCCAGAAAGCAACCGCTACAGGACTTTCTACAGGAAGTCTGAAAGGAGGACAACAGAAGGAAAAGTCGACTAAAATCCTAGCTAGGGAGGCAGCAGCTGTGATGGCCGCCCTAAGTACCTCTCCCAAGCCAAAAGAAAAATGAAAGAGGGAAACTCCTCTATATTTCAAAGCGAGAAGGAGTGTGAGAATTAAGACTGGCAGACCCCAGCCTCCATCCAAAGAGCCAATCACTATCGTGGATACCCCTACCACACCAAGAGATAAATCCCCCTTCAAAGCATCCATTACTTATGAGTGGGGGAGCCCCAAAACATCTTCACGGAGGGAAAAAATGGAAAAATTAAGCTTAGAAGCCTCTCTACAGGATGCTGAGGCTATTCTACAGGAAACTTGGGCTAGGCTGAAAGAAACAGAGTAGATGGAGGAGAAGGAAGCCGAGTCACCACAAGAGGAGGAGGGAGCAGCCAAGTCACCACCAAAGGAGGAGAAAACCGATGTTATCATGGAACCAAGCCCCGAGCCCAACTTGGGCTCTTATTATAACTTTTTAGAGGCAGGCAAAATTATTCCCCAAAGGTTTACAGTGCCACTGTTTTTAGCACTAGAGGAAGAACAGGTACGAACCCACATGTGGATGAGGATAGCTAAATCTAAGGGAGTAGCAGATATTGGGCCTCTAGAGGAAAGGCTCAAGGAAGCACAAAGGGAGTTGGCAAGAGTGAGGCATGTGGAAAGCTCCCAGCAAGCCAAGTTGAGAGAAGAGAATGAGCTGCTCAGACAACAGCTCCAGCTGCAGGGACAGAGGAAAGAAAAGGACATGGCAGCGAAGGATCCCTCAGTAGAGCCTCAAGGAAAATAAGAGATGCAAGCTGATCTTGAGGAGTTCAACCAGCAGTTACAGGAAAGGGGACTGTAGGCAGATATGGAGATACAATCCCTAAAGCAACAGGTGCAAGAAAAGGAGGCACAATTGGCCTGCATGGCCAGTTGGGCAATGGAAGCACTGCAATGTAGGCAGCCGGCCAAATCTTATGGCCTGTACCTAAGGGACCAGTGGCTGCAGTTCCAAATGAATACATTGGTACAGAGGGGTATCTCTCACATCCAAAACACCCAGCAATTCACAGATTTATGTAACACCAGTTCATCGGAAGATAAGACCAAGCTTTCAGAGTTTTACCTCCATAATTTGGCCCTTCCAAACATCACTTCGTGGGACCCCAACACAGTAGTAGGGGACATGAAGCTGATGGCAATGACCTCATGGTTAAACCACGAAGAGAAGAGAGCAGATGAGGTCAGGAGTGTCATGGACTGGGAGTTACATGAACCAGTGCTGATTAGAGCAGAGCCAGGGGACCCCACAGCACTGATATCTGCTCACCAGCACCTAGCAACCAACTCTTGGGGTTTATTAGAGTACATGGATCGTTAGGCCTAGGATATAACACATTTCGAGGATATGGAGAGGTTACTAGGGGATAATTGTGTTCATGCTTGCACCCGTAGGTGGAACACATTGTCCCACAGCCTCAAAATTCGAGAATATCACACTCCAACTCGGATGAGGGAGGCTTTGGCATGGGTACCTCTCTACAAGAAGTCTATTCAGAACCTCCAAGCCAATTGGATAGGCCTCAAGCTAAGTCCACCCTTGCTTTTGGGGTTGTTAGAGGGAGGCTCAGAAGAGGAGGAGCATAAGCAGTGGGAAGAAGTGGAGAGGAAGGCCGGATTTCATGACAGTGTCGAGGACACTACTTCAGAAGCTTGGGATGTGAGAGTGGCCATCAAAGCAATGAAAGACGAGGAGCTAGACTAGTTGCTCAGAGGATGAGAAACCATTTTAGCAGGGGGGTGATGATGAGCCCCAAAATTGGTAACAATTTGGGCTCATTTGGCCTAATTTTCCTTGTTCAGTCCTTGTTCAAATCCATCATTTTCTATAGTTTATGCATTATTTTTAGTATGTTTGTGTCTTTGGTACGAATAAGGGAAGTCACTTGTCCTAGGTGGTTGACACGTGTCTATTCGGGTTTTTTGACATATATTGGAGCAAAGTCAAAGCAATCATGAGCTATAATGCAGCCAAGCCAGAGGTGAGGACTTGAAGGGGGGGTGCCTATGGCATTCAATGACCCTTCCTCGGGATCTCCACCTCTAACTCCGAGCTCCAAAGACCATCAAACCGAATCTAGAAGGCAGCCAGGCAGCATTTAGAAAGGGGTTGTTTAACTCACAGTTTGACAGCCGAGTTCCACAAATTGAGGAGGTCAGCTAGGTCCCTCGTGATCTATAAATGTGGAGGCCTCAGCCTTCGTAAAAAGACTTTTGAAACTATTGTGTACATTGCACCTCAGTGCTGCAACTCTATTTTGTTCCTTTGTAGCCATTTTTGGCATGACTGTTATGATTATTTTTGGATAATGAGAAGCAGTTTGGTTTCCTACCGAATCTGAGTTTTTCATAGGAGCCAAATCTCTTTGGGCCCAACATGAGAGCCTAGGACCTCCTTTCTGTATTGTTACTTTTCCTTTACGTATCACTGTTTTCCTTTATATTTCTGCTAAGTAGATTTCGTTATGTTTCTGGAATAGATCACTGTTTATGAATGACCTTGGTTTAGGTGTTTTGGTAGGATAATAACAGCAAAACCTCCAAGAAAAAGGGACAACCACACTACTGGTTTCACCTCATCCTTATTGGATTTGGGGCTAGAATTGAGGAAACAGTGCTGCCTCACAAAAACACTAGTTTGCTTGTTTATGCAATATTTTAGTGTTCTTGTTTTATTAGCAGAGATTAGTCATGGGTTTAGACATCTAAAATGTTTCTTTACATAGATGGTGTACAAAGTTTTCTTCCCAAATCAAGTTGCTACTCATTTATGTTGATTGATGGATAGACTAGACTAGTTTAGGATTTGATCATTTGTAGGTCTTTGTTGACTTGATCAAGGTACACCATGCAGGGCATCTTCTTCATTCATTCATCCACCCAAAGCATCATTTGAGCCACCTGTCTTGTCTCTTAGCTAAGTTTCTCGTTCCCTATCGATCCTTTTTTTCCACGAACCCTTACCTCCTTACCCATCATTTCCTTAGCCTTCTTTAAGCCAAGTCAGCCTTCTACATCTCTTCACCAATCCACCCACCAGTCCTTAGGCCATTTTTAGACCCCTATCCTACCTCCAAATCCATCCATGCACCTTCCCTCACTCATCCATCCCCTAAAAACCAAATCCCAAACATCCTGTAGAAATTCTGGAACATCCTGTAGAAATTCTGAAACATCCTGTAGAACCCCTGCAGACTTCTTGTAGAAGCTCACAAGTGAGGTCTCCTAATAGCCAAACCTTGTGAAACTCTCAGGAAGAGTGTTAGGGACTCCTTAGACCCTCTCTGAATCTCTCCAACCATTTCCAAGCATTCCTCTTCCTTGATCCACCCCTGCACAGTAAAGCACAGTTCAAGCATATGCATGTGAAAATCGACACTTAATCAAAAAATACAAAAAGATGCTTTCCTAGGACAAAGGTAGTCTAGACATATGTATTTTATCTTCATGGAAGTGATGACATCTCTTTTCAGTAGTTTGCATTCTCATTTTTGCATCAGTAGAACTAGCTGGTAGAATTACAGTTTGCTAGGGTTTGCATTTCTTTTTGGCTTTCAGTTTCTTTTTGCAAGTAGATTAGCTTCCTTTGAGTTAGCTTTCATCCATCACTTAAAAGCTTCTTTTGAGAACTCATAGAAGTTGGCTAAAGCCCCTAGCAGACTTGTGCCAGCTGACCAAGTGACAGCTGCGACAAGAGCTAGTACTTGTGCATACAGCACCGTCGCTTCCAAGTTTGTTACAAACAACCAGGTTGATAAAAGTAAAGAAGGGAGTCCCAAGAGTTGCAACATTATTGCTGCAATACTGGAGCCCACCACATGCACATCAATGGCATTGGAGTTCCAAACACTATAATTGATCTGGGAACTACGATCAACATCATGACTAGGGAAACCATGGTGAAACTTAACCTCCAAGGATCTCTAAGAAAAACTCTATTATGATATAACTTGTTGATAGATATAAAATAAAAGTTGAAGGTATCATAGGATACATAATGGTATTTTTTTATTCTTTGGAGTATACCACTAATTTCCTTGTCCTTCAACCCCAAAACAATTTCAATCGCTATTTGTTCATCTTGGGAAGATCTCGGTTAGACACTACTAATGCATACATCAACTGTAGGGCTAGGAATATGACCATCACCAATGGGAAATAAAGAAGACAACTTTTATTATATCCACCTTCTCAACCTCTTGCTAATGATGACTTTGTTAGATGGGTAGAGGAAGAAGAATATAACTCTTGCCTCACATCATTCTTTTCTATATTTACATTAGAAATCACCATTAACAACAAGCAAATTGATGAAGATAATACGATTGATAAATTTTTTCAAAACCAATATATCGTTTCGATGAATATTAATGCCTTAAAATAAGAATCATCTATAGAGAAGCATGTTTGTTCTTGAGAACGTTGATTGGAATATTTGTTAATTTTTATTTATTAACACAATAATGCAAAAAATTACAAATCAGCCCTTGTAAAACCTTGAAAACCATCTCCTTTATCTCAATTGATCAACAGAACCATCTTAAAACAACATATTAATGCATTCACATGGGACTACAGGAGGACGAAAGGAGTACATACTTCTATGTGCACTCACCACATATATATATATATATAGATATCAAGGAGGATTGTAAACATATTTTCTAGCCACCAAGGTGAATGAACCCTACACTAAAATATATTGTGAAACATGAATTTAAAAAATTGATGAAATCATCTATCCTATCTTAGATAGTGAAGGATCGTCCCTCCTAGCCATTCTCCCTAAGAAAAATGGAAATTGGAGAGTATGTGTTGACTACATAGAATTCAACAAAACCACTAGAAGGGATCATTTTCCGTTACCTTTCATTGATCAAGTTCATGATGTATTTGTAGTGAAAAATTTCTTCCCATTTTTGGATGGATTTAGTTGGTGAAACCAAATCCAGATTAGTCTTGAGAATTAGGATAAGTCTACCTTCACATGACCTTCCGTAAACTTTTCTTATTGATTTCTCCCACTTATCATATATAATTCACCTGCCACCTTCCAAAGGAGTGTGCTAAGTATATTCTCTGATCTTGTACATGTTTCTATGGAAAATCAATGTTGACGATTTTACAGCCTATGGGGATGATTTCCAATAGGCTCTCTCAAACCTATAAAAAGTCTTGAAAAGGAGTGAAGAGATGAGCCTCTACCTAATCCATGAGAATTCATATTTTTGGTGAATTAGGGAACTGCCTTAGGGAATTTCCTCTCTTTATAAGGAATCCAAGTGGACCCTAACAAAAATATTCGTCATCAAAAATGTTTTTTTTCAAAAACAAAAATATGTTAGAAGATTTCTAGGCCTTGTTGGATATTATCAAAGATTCATAAATGCTTTTGGTAAACTTTCCTCTCCTCTATATTCATTATTGACAAGAGAAATTGATTTGTGTTGGACAAATTTGTGTCAACAACCATTTGAGAGAATAAAAGAAAATCAAATGACAACATCTATCCTTAGAGATCCAAACTAGATGTTTCCCTTTCATATCTATACATATGCATAGGTTAGGGAGATTAGGGCAGCTTTCGAAATATTCAAAGGTAAAATCCCTTATGCAATTTATTTCATTAGCAAAAAATATATCTAAGGCTGAGCTAAACTATATAGTAACTTAAAAATAGTTCATGTTGTTGTGCATTATTTAAACATATTGAGACATTACATGACTAGTTACTAATTATTCTTGCACACTAACTATGCAACAATTAAGAACTTAATGAATTAAATAAATGTTAATTCTCTTATAATTAGGATTTTTTTTTTTGTTTCAGTAATTTGACATGACTATTGTCGAGAAACCATGAAAGGAGAATGTTCTTGCAAATTTTCTATCCATACTAACCTTTTTTGTTGATGAAGATGTGATAAATGACCAACTCCATCGGGAGAATATTTTTTACTATATCAATTTTGTCTCCATGGTTGATCAATATTGATAATTTCCTAGATATTATCTAATTCCCCCCTCACATATGTTCAAAGAAGAAAACAAGGTTTGTTAGGAAAAACTCCTCCTACACTTGGATTGGGGGAAACATATTCAAGTTGGGGCTTTATTATACTAGGCAAAGATGTGTGAGGGATGATGAATTTTATGATGTCCTCTTAGCTTTCCATGATGGACCCTATGGGGACAATTTTGCTACAAAAAAATAACTTACCAATCATCTGATCATGTACTTTTTTCCAACCCTTCTAAGGATGCCCAAAGATATACTTCATAAAGTGACAAATTCCAAAGGATAGGGTAACCTACATAGAATGATTAAATCCCCCTTGAACCTTAGGTAAATTTTGAGTTATTTGAGAAGTGGGGCATGTAATTCATTAGTCCCATCGACCACTATATGGACAAAAGAGGTACATCATTGTATACATGGAATACCTGACCAAGTGTGTTGAACTAAAGGAAGTGAAAGAAGCAACAAATTAGAAAGTGCGTGAGTTTGTAAGGGTTAATATCATTTATAAGTTTGGTTTTTCAGGAGAATTGGTGACAGAACAAGGGTGTCAGCACATCTTCAATATGACTGAAGGGATAATGGAGCAAGACAAAATTCGACGTAGAAAGTCTACTCCAAATTACCCTAAAGAAAACAACAAAGTAGAGGTTACTAATAGAAAGAAAAGGACTAGGAAGCAAGACTTGTTAATGACACTTGTGCTTGCAACACCACCTGAAATACCACCACTAGAATTAACCCCTTTGAGTTATCTATAGTATGAAGGATTTTTTATCAATTGAATTTTAGTATAACACCTTGGAACTAAAAACCCATGCTGATATTGATTTAACTAAAGCACATGATGATAGGTTGTAGAAATTGAATTCACTATATGAGTATAGAATGAATTCCTTATTACACATTGTAGTTTAGCTACAAGAAATGTCTGGCATGACAAGCACATCAAAACCAGAACCTTCCAAGATGGTGATTGCACCCTCTTGTATGACTCTAGGTTTAAGGATTTCAAGGGTAAGCTCATGAAGAAATGTTTTGGGGCCTTATCTAGTTCATAAGTGCTATGATAATTACGCAATCAAATTTAGGACTATCGATGTGGAAGAAGTTCCAGTTTTAGTTAATGGATGTGTATTCAAAGTGTACAACAAGCTCCTCTATATGGTTCAATTTACTAATTCAATAAATAAGGAACTGAATTTCATTAAAATAATCAAATTTCCCAATTCATTTAGTCCTTGGCCAGCAAGAATAGAAGAAAGAAAAAGAAAAAAGGGGGAAAAATAAAGTCAAGTGAAAAACTTATTTTAAGGAAATTTTAGTAGACTCACAAGCTTAAAATCTCTATGAGGTAGCCTATATGACTAAAAAAAGAAAGAAAAATAAGAACCAGAAGTGTAAACATCTTCTAAAGCACCTGGAGTACACCCATTGGATGAAAAAATCAATGAGGTAGCCACTAGGCCTTAAACAGAATGAAAGAGAAGGGAAAAATGAGAAATATTTTTTATTTTTTTAATCTCACCTTCACTTATGTGTAGGTACCATAGAAGAAAAAACAAAAAGACTTGTTGAAAATTTAGGCTTCATCCTTTAGCCCCAGACATCAGCTTAGGCTTTTTGAGAAGATCTAGATGGTACCCCTGTACTATTTTCCACCATATTTTCATTGACCATAACATCATACCTCCATCACCAAATCATTCCCATGCATTTTTTCCACCTTCTCGGAACTGTTACAAGAAAGTCCTATATTAATGCTAATGGATGACCTATTTTTTACAAAAAGATATAGCTCAAGGAAATTTTTGTAATATGGCCTTGAGAAACCCACCAAAATAATCTGAAAACCTATCTCTTTCATCAAGATTCATTATATCCTAGGTCCTCATAAACTCTTCACCATTTCTAACCCTTTAGTAGCTTAGTTCCTTCATTTTTTCACGACAACCACAACCAAAGGCCTCTCCATATAAATAATTTGTTCCTACATGAATTATTAAGTCCCCTAAATAATTCGAAGGGTATTTTTGTGAGCATGGGGGACCTTCGTGACTATTATATGAGAGAACACAACCTTGTAGCAGGGCATATAAATGCTACAGTCTCAAGTTCTAGAAAATCAAGAGAATTACATAGGAAAACCATAACCTTTAGTAAGGATTAACAACACAAAGAAACAACATATGCACATCACTCACTCCAAATTAAAAAAAAAAAGGGCCTGACCAACTATTGTATTTCTTGTAAGCTTCTACAACACTATCTCGTCATAAAAAACACCTTCAAAACACCTCCAAACAAACAAATAATACTTTGTAGCACCATGAAAGGTAAGACTAAAGTATGCAACTATTGGAAACTCACCCTATGAAATCATTTGAAGCATAATGAAAAATTTGTTTGTGTAAAAATGGAACGCTTTAACAACCAACTAAACTAGAATAAGTATCTGATAGTTTTGCAAAAAACTCCATTATGTATAAAATTTATTCATAGGTGAGGGCAGATGAATGAGAAAAATCATTTATCTCTCCAAAAGGTGGCCATTTTCATTTAAAGATGATGGGTGGGTTGCAGAAACTTCAATGAGCATAGGTGGTGCAGCTTGATTCTGCACGTTGGGCCTTCCTCACCCACCACCAAAAATCATCAACTCAGGTTCACCACATGTTCCATTTAATGTTCCACATGCAAACATGTGCTATGAATCCGATGGTAAATTTTCCACAAATAAAGGAGGGAGATATAGGGAATAGAGTTCATAATTTCAGAGCTACAAGAACATACCACAAGCAACTATAGGAGATAGAGGGTTTGCTGTAAGAGTGGAGAGCACTACTATAATTACTCGCAAACACCTATGAGTAGGATAATAGAGGTTGGTTTGGAATTTTAAGTGCAATTTCCTGAAATCACCTTGCCCACATTTGGAACCGGGCCTTTTGCTTAATTGTTGGAAATTATTAATCCTCATATATTTTGTGCCACGATTATGAATTAGAAGAGGAATAGCCAATCAATATTTTTGTCTTTGTACATGTTAGTAGTATTATTATGGAGAATTATTTTGTTCTTCCAATTTTAATTGAAGGTTGTGCACATTTTTTAAAAATTTCAAAAAATAGTGTCCTATACTACCATGGGAAACTCTATATCCTATAGTAGTAAATGAAAAATATTTCCCCCACCTAGAAACTTGTCTAAACTTGTGTGTACAAAGATGAGACTTATAGTGATCTTTTCATGTGCCATGGTGGTGGATTTAATAGAAGAAATACAACTGATACCACTAGAATTCATCAAAATCCTAAGCTCATGTCATCCTAGAAATATATCAATGGTTGGGTATTTTTGAAAATATCATAGAGTTTTATGATTAAGTTTCTTTAGAATTTGCAATGAAATGGAAAAATGGTAAAGGAAAAGGATTTATAACTACAAATAAGGGGTTGACGATATATATTAATGAAGATCCCATTTGTAAGGTCACTACTCTCCTTAAGGGGGTAAATTGTAGAAAAGATGTCAGATAAGAGGTTGTCGATGCCAAAAGAGGATTCTTCATCCCTAATGAACAACCAAATGAGGATAACAATGGTATTAGAAGGGATAATGTGCCCTATTGTTAGGATGATGTAGCCAACCGTAGTCTCAAATATATTTCTTGTAAGGGTATGCTAAGCATAATGTATGCCTAGAAATTTAGACTCCTCTCTTAGTTTAAATTTAAAGATAACCTTATTATTCATGAGCTCCTATGTATTCCATAATTCCTCCTATAATCTCTCATGGAGATGAGAACCAAGGTCAAAGAGGGTAAGGATAATTACCTATGTTGTCATGTCTTGATTAGATTGCTAGTAATAGATGTATTCAAGAATCTTCAATATCCCATCCCCTAGATGGAATTTCTAGATATGGATAGAAATTACTTAATAGAGGCCTAGGAAGAGTTCAAAAACCTCAAAAATGTGGTCATGTTCGCTGCATATGGTAATGAAAGTGTTGCATCTCGTATGAAAAACCAAGGTTTATTAGATGGAGAAAGTTACCATAAATGACGATTGGAAGGAAATTTCTTTGGAGGCCATAGATACACTTGACTTTGGACAAGATATTGAAATAGATAATAACATCAATGACAACAATGAAGAGCTAGTTACAAAAACATTATTGTGTCGGTTCACAAAATCACCTAGTATTTACCAATATTCAAAGTAAAAAAATTAAACATTCCCCCTATGAAGGGATGTATTCCATTAGGAATTTTCTAGGATAATTTTTAGAGGAAATGAGCTTCCTTACACTTCTCTATGGAGAAAAATGTACGAATAATATTACAAGAAAATTTACATATAAAAATATTTCATAATGGGAAATATTGCACATAGACCATGACTTTCATACGACATAACAAATTTCTTCACAAGGCAGTATACATTATACTTAAACAATTTATCAATTGTATTTGGGAAAGGATAATATAATACAACTAAAGGGAATAAAACTACAAGCAAAATATTTTATGTCGAAGCCAAATTTGGATTGCAGTGTTAAACTAGGAATTGCTTACATGGTTCTAGGAAAAATCTACACATCCGTAGATTAATTTCTTAGTTTTCTTAGGAATATCTATGTAATGATAAAATGAGTCAATCAACATTCTTTGTTTCCTTTAGTTGTGGTGACAATCATTGGAAACCATTAGTAAATTTCATAAAACATATGAAGAGAAATGATAACTTGTCTACTAAAAAATGAGGTAACAGAAAGCAAGCTTGAAGCCTTACCAAAAAATGATCCACTAACATGTGTTAACTACTACAATAATAGGGTAGTTTCCCTATGACAACTAGTTTCTTATGATAACAAGTATATTATTGAATTACAAGACCACTCTTTCACAACTTAATTCCAAAACAAAGGAAGCGAACATGACCATGTGTTGCTATGGACAAAGAATGTGAATACCTATGGTACAAACAAAAATGTTGAGATAAAGGGGTTTGTAGATAGATATTTGTCTTGTGATTAAGGTATTAATGAAAATTATCTTAAAACAATTCAACATCATCATCATCATACAAGGCTTTGTAAGAAAAACCGTGTCCAAGGTAGGTTCAATTTTCCCTTTCCTCTAATGAGAAAAATAATTATACTTGAACCAATTGAGTTCATAGATGATAAAACAAAGAAAAGTGACAAACTTATTTTTGAAACACTATAATGTTCCTGATACATTGAAATGTATATATTTGACACATTTTTGATAGATTTAGGTCTATCAAATATGAATGAGTTCATTCCATAAAATCTTGTTTAAATGAACAACATTTTTATTGAAAAGAAGAACAACTAACATATATGCAAATAATTTTTCGCATCACATTTCGAAAATGAAGAATGAAAACACATATGCTTAGTTAGTTCTTGATTCTTATGTAGCAACCAAATATTGAAGCTCTTACATGAAAAAACTTGATAAAACCATGACAACAATTTTTAAACATTTTCAAGGAGAATATCAAAAATCAATACTTAGTGCTGTGCAAATAACCAGTTTGCTTAGAAATTATTTTCTAAACATGCAAAAAATTCTTGCACATCATGTTGTGTATATTTTCTTTTCCCTTCCTTTGTCTATGAGTTTAGGAAAATGTAAATTCATTAGTACTTCTCTAAAAGACCAATGAGTATTTATACCTAAATGACCAAAACAATTGTAGCAGTAAGCAAATGATTGAGACGATGCATTTTTCATTGCAATCCTTGTTTTTTCTACTCACAATTACCATCAGTCATTAAACACATATGTTTAATAGAACATCGACCTTTACAAAAGCGAGCAAGAAATGAAAACATGGTGATGTGCCATTTGTGATAAGATTCATGAGATATAATGAACATAAGGACCCAACCAATTTTTATCAAGAAAAAAATGATGTCATATGTCCCATATAGGCGTGATGAATCTTTTTTTAAACATATATGTTCTACTTGGACAAATTCCTTTTTGAGCATAAAAGAAACCATAAGATAAAATGAACAAAGATTCACTTATATAGTTCCTAAATCATGGTGCGACCTTGATGGTGTATCAGACATGTTGAACTAAATGATTTTGGATATTTCATTAGACATGTATTGGAAGAAAAAAATTCAATTTCCAATGGTCTATTCTTGAACAAAAGTAGACAATATGAAGAGTACAATATCGATGTTGACCTCCACTATCATCATAGAATGAAAGACATAAAAACATTAGTTAATCGACCTCATCATATTTTAAATAGCCACTTATACTAGATGACAAAGAATTCTATAGCATAAGAAGACAATTGAACAAAGAACAAACAAAAATACTAAAATATATCTTGAGTAAAAGAGAACAGGATCCCTGAGAACTAATATATATATTTTTACTTGAGATGCAGACAATAGAAATGAATTTATTAGAAGAGAAATATTCCAATATATTGTACGCATGTAAAGTAATAGAATTGAATATGAACCAACTACATTAAAAGGAGTCATAATAACTTATATAAGAAAAAAGAACTTTCAATGTTGGTGGTTTCATATTTCACTCTGCCTTTTCCATGCCTTTAAAAAAATCTCAATACATTCCCTTAAATAATGAAAAGATGGAAACATTGTTGAAACACTTTGAACATCTTCATGTTATGCTAATTGATGAGGTTTTTCTTGTTGTCTCTACACTTTTGTACTATCTCAATAAATTGTCGCCTGAAATAAAACATACCCCTACAAAATAATATGCATATATTGATTTGATAATATGTGGTGACTTGTATGAGGTTAAACTTGTCCAATACTCTTCAAGTTTTGAACACTAGATGTTGAAGAAGGTGAGAATGGCATAAAGTTTTTCACAAGACAAAGTATATTTCTACTTTTTTTCACATTTAAATACGTCATAAAGACATAACATTTGTTTCAATTTTAAACAAAATGAGATTAAATGCCCAATCAAATGTTGAGATAGAGTTACTCAATCATCTTTGTTATAGGCCAACACCAACATAACCATTTTTCCATATCTATTTTATAGAAATAAATATGTGCAAATAAACAATTAATATGATATTGTGACATGTGGATACACATTTAATAGTTCTTGAATCATTTGAAAAGGTTCGAAGGATCCAAACAAACTTTCCATATTATGAAAAAAAATAGTTCCATCAAAAATACTAGTAAAAAGAAATATGTGTGTTGAATTATATGTTGGAAAATATGACATCGAAGATGGCCTTGTTATTGTTGTTGATTGAACACTTAAAGCTTATTCACATGGAGAGAATGGATAAGATGTTCTTCAGATGTAATTTTTTTATTCATCTGTCAGGAAATTAGAAAGAAAAAAATTCCAAGACTTATGTGGAGCACATATTATAACAACATGGACAATAGTGTTTCATGTTGCAAAGATATTACCATCATAGAGAGGGAAAACACATTGCATGATACAAAGAATTTTTTATTACAAACTATATTGCACTAGGACAAATGTAGGTACATGGCCTAACTTTTAGATAAACATGCATTGGCCCGGGTGAATTATTACAACACATGGTTCAATATACACAAACTCGTTCACAAGTGAAAACCATGGATCTGTTGTTCTTGCTTTAAAAGTTTACACATCACGGTTCAAGTTATCAACAAAGCAGACACATAAATGAAATGCTTGGTCGCAAATGCATCGTGGAACATTGATCTTTTCATAATTATTCTGCATACTCTAATGCACTTACATTTTGTGTCCTTGAACATGAGTAGCTTCCATGTGTATCTTGATATAATTCAACAAGATGAAGGCGGTTATCAATAATATGGTTTTTTGCTTCCAAGAGACACACATATTGCCTATCTTACTAGCACAAAGTTTCCCGACTTCCATTTAAATGCAGCATACTATATTCATGGTGTTCTTACTTCCATATTTGAAACGAAAAAAACTATGATGAAAAAGTTGAGCTTTTAATGTCAGAGATATATGTAATACAACTAATTTCCATTATGAACATATATGCTTCTCCTTGAAACCATATACGAATTACACATTCTTCGTCATGATTGTATATTCACTATTATTGGTGGTTTCAATTTTGAAATCCATTCAAATATCCAAATAATAAAGAAACTAATTGAATAGATGCAACTGATTCACCTACAATAATTGACATACAATTACACTCCAAACTCAGAATCTCAAATATACCATATTTCGAAAAATCTCGATCCTAGTTGTTGTGACGTTAGTTTGTCGGAATTCATATTTGAGCGATCATATGTAATTCATGCTAGCTTACACCTAAATTGAACTTTAAAAAAAATGGTACTAATTATATACATGTTATGTTTCTTCTTTCCATTATAAAAGTAAAAAAGAAAACTCAACGTAGCGGCAGAAAATCACTTCGTTATTCTAGGTATTGTATTTTATTCTTAATGTATCACTTGTTCTTTGAGACTTGATATTTCATCATATTCAATGGTACAAACATTAAACTTTTTAATATGAATTCATTTTTTTTTCTCTTCATGTTGTTTTAACCTTCCTTTAACCAATACACTTATTTATGTGAGATAACAATTGTTTGACCTTCAATTTTTATTATTTGTAGTTTTCTTTTCCAACTATTTTCCTCCTTCCTACATTCACACATTAAAAAAATATTACTTAATAATATTGGATATTTATAATCTTTCTCATCTTGCATGCTTCTACACCTCAAGATTTTTTCATGTTTGCAACAATGGATGGTTCAAGGGTAACCAACAACTTAAAATTATTGCATATTCCTTGCAAAGACAAGCACACCACATATTCTTTCCTATCTCTAGAAGGTATGAATTGAAATACAATCCATTAATTGGACAAGATTTATTCCCCTTTCTTCATTATACATTTCATAATTTTTGATGTTATACATAAAATTACTATGCTCAAATATAACTAGTGATAAAAGTGTGTCTTTGTGCATAGAGTTTGGATTGTTGATATATGGCTTAGTGGCTAAACCTATTTTAAAATTTGATTCCTTGTTTCTTTCACTATATTCTTCTTAATAATGTGGTTGTATCAATGTGGTTATGGAGTCCATTTTTACCATCTTTTATTATGTACTTATAATAGACATATGTTGACTTTAGTAATACTTATTCTTTAAGAATCATATATATGCAACTATTGTAGGTTATATTAACTTTCACTAGAGATTTGTCATCTCCTTCATATAGCTTATTTTTTTGCCTCAACATACTTTGGAATTTGAAAAATTTGAACCCTCTACTTTGGCTCAATTTAGACAACATTAAGAAGATAAATTATTTTCATAGAATTTGGGGCTATTGTTAATTAAACCTTGGGTTTATAGTAATTTGAACTACAAACTTGATTCTTTCAATGCATATTTTCGAAAGAAAGCGTTTATAGGAGCCATGTTCTAATATCTTGTTCATGATTCTTGCATTATGTGTTGGCCTTATGATACATATGTTTTACTTGATGGCAACCCACTCATCTTAGATGATAAATTATAGTGCAGCAAAGTTCACGCCCTTCCATGTAGAGAAAAGTTCACGCACTTTCATGCAGAGAAAAGTTCCTTTCATGCAGAGAAAAGTTCACACACTTTCATGCAGAGAAAAGTTCACGCACTTTCA
>APFE030692563.1:153247-181127 GCA_000404065.3 Pinus taeda | reverse complement strand
GGTATATAGGTAGAAATTGGAGATATTAAGTTTGCAGTAACAAAATCGTTCATAACAGAGGCTACAGAACTTCCAAGACATGGTGAAAGATGGTTCAAAAACAAGGAATTCCACAGTGAATCATGGAAAGTAATCCTCAGGAACCTAGGTATGGATGTCTCTGTTTTTAGAAAAGGAATTCCCATTTCAGCTCTTAAAAGTAAATGGAAGAGCATGTTTTTGATATTACAGAAATTTATCACTTGTGAGGGGAGATTCGAGTGCATGTATGTCTACCATATACATTTATTGATGAATTTCCTAGAAAATGGAGAAATCAATCTTCCTTTCTTCCTGCTAAATAGTTTAAGAAGGATGGCCTCAAATATGTAGAAGAAAATAGAATTCATAGAAACAACCATGTACCATCATGGGTTGATAAAGATACTGATTGAGTTTCATTTAAAAGGCATAGGAGATACCTAGGAGGATTTCCTCATTAGAAATAATTTTCAAGAAGCACCAGAGTCACGCAAAGAAGATAATTAGAAAAAGAAGAAGAAAGAAGATTGGTATAGTCATTGAAGACAAACCCGAGTCTTCATCACAGAAAGATGATAAAAAATTAATATTTGAAGAACTGACAAAAATCAAGAAACAAATCAAATCAAGAGGAAAGATAAGAAAAAAGAAAAAGGTCACAAAGAAAGAGAATGTAAGTCATCCACAACCTAGAAGAAGCTCTAGACTCCGAGGGTTGGCAAAGAAAACACAGTCAAAAGGGACATAGTTCATAAACTTAGAAGAGGAAACCCCAAAAACTTCTCCTATTAACATCTCTTCTGCACACAGTTCTCAAAATTCTCCTAACCATCATTTTGAAGGTAGCCCAAACAAAAGCTCTCCAGGCATAGATCCAGTACAACAACAAATATATGATTATATAGAATCAATAAGGAAGAAAAGTTCCTCAATGAATCCAGAACCCTCTGTCAATCCACAAGAACCTCTATTTGAGTCTCTTAAACAAGAAATTTATGAATTAGAGATATTGAACAGACATATCAAAAAGGAGAATGAAACCTTGAAGGAACAAAGCAAATTGGACAAGGGTATTCATGATAATACCATTCTGCATCTAGGACTGTGATAGAAGAAAAATAGGAAGTTGAAAAGAAAGAAAAGAAGTCTAAAAAGAACAATCATAAACCTCAAATACATGCTTCTTATGAGGAAACCCAGAATGATAGTCACTTCGCATAAGAGAAAAAGAAGAAAATTGCATGTACTAGCAGAAGTGTCTAAGCAATTGCATTAGAGAAGAACTCACATTTTTGAAAAATTGCATGAAGACGTGCAATGATTTTGCAGTGGGGGTATGTTGAACCTCATAATTACCTTCTCCTTGACATTTTTTCTCACCTTTTTCTCTTGATTTCTCACAAGGCTACATATCCAATCAATGATAAATGCTAGATTTTGTCTTTGGAAAGCATTAAAATGGTCACCATATTATATTTTCATGTTCTTGCTATTTTAATAGATTTTGCAAATTATCTACAGAACACGGCCTATTCTACAGCTAACTATGGTTTCTATAGCTACTCTCATGGTTTGGTAGGTTACCGATGTCAAATGAAAAACTGGGCCACATGGGCATCTCTAGAATCATCTCTACATGGATTCTATCCTACTCACTCAGTCCAGATTGACAGAAATCGACAGAAAATCATGCCTAAAGTCATGGTCAAAGATAGAGTCAAATACGTTATCTAGTAGCAATAGGACTCTTGATATTTTGTAGTTAATCAGGAGTCTAACAGTTCTGTTGAAGAGTTAATGTGGATTAAGCCACTTGTAGCTAATCAGAATTTGAGGAGTTAATTCAGATCAAGCCACCTGTAGTTGTTCAGAAGTTTAATAGTCTCATTACAATTCGAATTAAGCCATTTGTAGCACATCTTTCTATAAACCGTCATGATAGATTCAGATCAAGCCACCTGTAACAAGATTTTCTCTTAGACAGTCATGTTGTTTTTCTATAAATATCGGTTAAATGAGACTGAGAAGTAGTTAGAAGTTAGAAGCGATTATAGGATTTTTGTTATAAACTTTGTTCAGACTTCATTTTATTGATAATGCAAACTCTGTTTTGTCAATGGTGGTTTAAAAGCGCATCTTTAATTAGCAGTTATCCAACCATATCAGTTGCAGAGGACCCCTGCACTGAAGGAGGTTTTTCACTTGTTGTTTTAATTTTAATTTCTAATATGTTTTTCTGCAAGTCCATTTTCTCTAGTTTTGTTTCATTTCTGTTTGTAACCAATAGTGTAAGGATAAAAATCACAATTGTGAAAGTATTATTCTTCTGAGATATTGTATGAGAAATGAAGAAATGAGAATACGCAGTTGCTTAGCTTCTTACTATTTCAATTACTCATTTTCTTAGCATAGAACTATCAATGATCCTTATTAATAGATGTTCTCAAAACCATTTTGAAATAATGACAATTCTAACTTAATTGGTTGAATATCTAATTCATGTAATGATTGAGCTTACTCAATATATTATCAGTTTTACAATCTGTCATATTTTCTTTTTTGTTTTCAGGTCATTACTTAATTGCATCACTTGACATTCCAAAAAATCATTTCAAGGAGATTGATTCTAACATGTTCCAAAATTGAATGGTTGAATGGCTAAATGAATGTAATTATTGAATTACCTTCTGCATCAGTATTACTTCTGGTTGAAGAATTAGATCCATGGATTAGGACTAAATGGTAGATAAGGTAGATTCTCTGTTTCTCTTATTAGGTCCTAACTAGTTAAAAATGATTCTTGGTCCATTTGTAGGAGATTAGACTAACTTAGGAACCTATCCTTCCTTTAAAAACTCATTAGATCCATGTAAATCTCTCATATATTGTATATTCTTGGACATCAAAGAACAGAAACTGCCAAAACAAACATAAAAATAAAAAGCAATGAAGTAAGAGAAAAGTTAACTAAGCACATATAGTGCATCACACTTCATCAGTCTACAAACCTTGTTTGATAATTCATGCAAGAAATTTAGGACACTAAATTCACTAGAAAAATGTCTAGTCTTGTTGAAGTATGGCATTTTGAGAAATTGTTGTTATTGGTAGAGCTGCAAAAGTGGAAGCAGTTGGCACTCTCTCTAAAGGAGGGAGTGATTCCACTCAATGTGCATAAGAATATGATGGATTCCCTGCAAGAGAAATGGTTGAAGGAAGA
Source organism: Pinus taeda (assembly GCA_000404065.3). Classification (NCBI taxonomy): domain Eukaryota; kingdom Viridiplantae; phylum Streptophyta; class Pinopsida; order Pinales; family Pinaceae; genus Pinus; species Pinus taeda. The sequence continues at coordinate 177,886 of APFE030692563.1, read as the reverse complement.
ATTTGAAAGAAAAGAGGAGGCACGAAGGCATAAAGAAATGATGAAGAAAAGGATGAACGACTGTATCAGCAGCATCTGGAGGTCTTTTACCTAACATTTGATAAGACCAAACTTTGTGACCTCGCTCTAAACCAACTAGCAAGCAGGCGACCATCCCCATCATACCCTGTGTTCCTGTGGGAAAGTTACTATTTATTTTAGTTGAGGGAAGTTTATGAGAACAAGTCCTATTTGGGTTCTTTTACCTGCACCTTTTTGGAAATTTTTTAGTCCTATGATTCTGATGATCAGAATTTGTTGTGCGAGTTGTTCTTGCACAAAATGATGTGCAAATATGTGAGCACAAAGATGGTGGCAACTATCCTTTCTTTCATGGGAGATTTGCAGTTGCAGGCATTCCTCTCATTAATGAGGAATCAGATTGAGTGGAAATTGGCTAAGAAGACAATAGAGACCAAAGAGGAAAGGACAACACTATGGGTCTGGGCTGAACCAGGAATAGCCTATGAACTCCAGTGATATTTGAGGTAGTTCCTAGGCACTTCGGAAAGGAGAGATCAGTTGGACATCTACAAAATAAAAATCATGAGGGTCTATCTCAACTTGCCTGCAAACATGAGGAGCCAAGCACTATTTGGATGTCTCAATAGGATTGAGGCTTGCAGTGCAGAATTGCAGGAACGGGACCCATTTGAGTATAAGAACTTTGTGGCTACTATTTCATGGGTGCCAGAATATGCCTAGATTGTGATAACACTGGGGGCATTCTGGATTGGCCTCAGGTTCATATTCCCTTTGATCTGGTTGCCATTGGAGGAGTATCAACTTGATTATCAACTATGTGATTATGAAGAGGAATCATGGTCACGTGAGTTAATGGCCGATCAAGGATTCAAGGCTCCAGGCAATGATACTATTGTTGCATACAATTTTACACATTTCCATCATGGGCACATCAAAAGGGTCTAAGATTCTGTATGGGGACATGCAGTGGCTTTAGTAAGGGGGAGATGTTGGGTGTGTTTTTTCACCCATTTTTTGCACCTTCTTTCCCTTGTTTTTACCTTTCCATCCTTCAGACCTATGCCCTTATATGACCGAACTCCCTATTTTGTTACCTTTTTAATCCATTTTACTGTCATGTTAATTTGTTGTATTTTATCGAATAAATATGAGGCTTTATTTATTTTTGTGGCTAACTAGACAAGCATTGAAGGAGAATGTTGGGAACTTCATCTTTTTTCAGGTGTTGGCTTGCGGAAGTAGACACGTAGCAGGAGTTAACTGCTAGAAAGGGTAGAACAATTCATTGTTACATCCTGAGTGTTGTTACATATCGCTGCTACATACTAGGTGCTATTACAGATCATTATTGTTACAGGTGGCTGTTGTTACAGATTGCTGCTACACATCGGTGTTGTTACAGGTTGTTGTTACACCTTGCGTTGATCCACCGTTACACCAACAGTGTTGTCATCAGTTATGGTGTGTCATCTCGAACCAACATTTGCTCAACCTTGTTGCATCGAAGCTGGAAATCTGGGTACTATTCCACATAATAGCTGTCGACAGTAGGATTGTTTATTTTTTAGGCAACAAGACTCAAGCAGTTTTAACTAATGTATATTTATTTAGTAGTAGGTTGCAACTTCTTTATTTTTGGATCAGCATGAGAATCAAATATTCTCATGACTGATTTTCTTTCTAATTTTCGGGATGTAATAGTTATAAAAGACTCAGCTTTTTATGTATCAAAGGCGACATATAGAGGAGTACCATTACTCTGTTTCTATAATTTCTGAACTTATTTAATATCAATTGGCACCGTGATGCTATTATTGCTTTCCAATTGATTCATAAATCACTTTTTGTGTTCTTCCTATGCCCTGCTGAGGAGGAAGGGCCCTCCTCTTTGGCAAGGATTGCAGTGATTAAGCAGTGTACATTTTAGTTCAGTTTATTGATTTATGGTTTCTCGTTGTTGCTGTACAAATCATGGATTGCATTCATTGTTGTTTCTATTTATCGTATGCTGTTACACTGAGTTAAACAACAGAGGAATACTAACCATCTGGAATAGATGTTAGTTCTGGTGTGGCGCGCCTTTACCTCAATAGTTGTGAGTTGTAATATAATTTTGTGGAGTGTTTTTATATTTACATGCATGATTGATTCAAAAAATTAGATCAGTGACATCTTTTACAGTTTTTTCTACACTTTCTTATGCTTGGCTAGAGTGTATCGGCACAGATAGTGCGAACACCATTGAAACAACAAGACCTACCCTAGGTTGAAAATTAATGTTGCAGTTTGAGTCAATAAAGGTTGATAAAACAACACTACACACACCACACCACACCAACATACCAACATGCACATTGCCATCTGTTATGCCATATGTTCGTCTTTGAGTTCCATAGTTAATGTTTGTAAATAATTCTAAGTCAATTCTAGTATTATTCAATCATGCTAGACAATTTGCATTTTAACTCTAAATTATGAACCTCTTGGCCTCGTTATGAAGCTCTTGGCCTCAGTAAAAGGCCAAATAAGACCTCCAAATGTTTGATTGGCTAGCAAGAAATCGTTTTAGCATTTAATTCACTAGAGAAAAGTGAATTATAAGATTATACCACAATACTTTGGTTAAGCCATTTTTAATCCTTGTCAATGGCTCATATTTCAAATCATAACAATTACAATAGTCCCTGCTGTCTCTGGCATCTGGCAGGGACTAAAAAGAAGAGACATAAAATCAACCTTTTCATCAACCAAAATATGCATTCATCATATAAATTCAAAAAGGGAAGATCCCTCATTTACTTTTCACATGGGGGTTTGGGGAAATGTTTTTTTTATGCTAAAAGGGTTTTGTGGGGACACTTATTAAGAGCAGGAATACAAAATTTGTAGTGAACCACTAGATCTCTTGGATTCATGTGTATATATCTTTTCATTTATCCTTAATTTTGTACATGCAAAAAGAAACATTATTTATGTTTTAGAAACATAATTTAATTTTTGCAAATTGGACATAACTTTTGGTTTTTGGATATGCCACTTAGGTTTGGATTTTGGAAATGGGATTTGGGTTTTTCTTTCTACTTTTTTTCCATAATTTTTTTGTTTTTGTTTTTTATATTTTACTCTATATATTTAGAACAAAATGAAATCCTTGTTTTCTTTATCCTTTTTCTTGTTCTTTTTCTCTACCTCCCTTCTCCCCTTCTTCCTTTCCCTTTGTAACACCCCCATTTTGTTTTCCCGCTAATATTGTAATAAAATTATATTAGTGGTGCCAGTGTGGGGATGTAAATGTAAATGTGGAATAGGTTAAACCCATAACAATATGTATGTTATTTATGAAACTTCCAAATCATTGATGAAGTTGAGAATTGACATGAACCATGACCCATGAGTTGGGACTAGCAAGGGGAAATGGTAGGAATCATTTCCAGTTGAAATAATCCTTACCCAAAACAAACATCTCCTCATTCACATAACTCAACATACCTCTCTCATCGTGATGAAGATACATTGACCTCTAGTATTATATCACATACTCGATTTGTGCATATTCATTTTGAATGTCGTTGTTTACTAAAAAACAATGGTGTTTCTGGTTTGAACTATTCCTAGGAAATTAAAGCAATGTGATTTTTCTATCCTTGGAAAGCATAAAAAACAACTCTCTCTTGATTCCATTTCCAAAGCATGTAGAAAACTTGGTCTTATATATTTTAATTTGTGTGGCCTTATGCTTGTTATTTCTACAAATAAAAAAATAAATATGATGATGTTTATTGATTATTACACAAGAATGTGTTGGGTATACTTATTGAAAAGTATATCTCAAACTTTTGATACTTTTAGAAATTTTCATGTATGGATGGAAATGAATCACAATCATATATTGGCTCTCTTTGCACTAATAATGGAAGATAATATACCTATAATGAATTTGAAAACTATCTTCACCAACACATGATTCAATATCAAACCACAATTCCATACGATCCTCAACAAAATAGTGAGGTTGAAGGATTGAAAAAGATATATTGAAAATGGTTTGCTCCATGACGTTTTTCAAAAATGCATAGTTGACTTTTTGGGTTGATGTGGTTCTAAGTGTATTGTATGTAAAAAATATATGGCCATCTCATGGTCTCAAAAATAAGACTCCTTATGAAACGTGGTATGACCACTTTCCTTCAGTAAGACATCTCAAGGTTTCTGGCTCTACCTGTTATGCCTTGATTTTGAAGGAATAAAGAAGAAATCTAGATGCAATGAGTTAGAAGTGCATCTTCATGGGGTATTCATATAGCACCAAGGCATATCATCTTTATGATAAGGTTAACAAGAAGTGTAATCTTTCTAGAGATGTATTTTTTCTTGAATCTTCAAGATTGACAACATTGTTGGGCGGTGACTTAATTTTTTGGATATATTCACTCATATAAAGACATATCATGAATTTGATAATGAGATTCCACATCTTGAAAGGTTGGAGGGAGGGCAGGATGGATCCCTATCTTGGATCAATTTTTGGAATGTTCTTTTCAAGCATTTCCTCCCCTTCATGAAATTATGGTCAATTCATCAAATTAGGAGGACCCGTTGAGTGATGTGATTGAGAGGATTGGAAGGATAAATATTGATGCAAACCCATCTCAATTAGTAGATAAATCTACACCACCTTCTAAATGTCCCCCAAAATATCTCACCAAAACACTTGAAAGTGTTCATCCCAACAAGGTTAGAAAGATAGGAACCAAAGGTTCCATTAGACAGGATGGAGGTGTGGTAGATAATTCCAATTCAATTGATACAGATGATATGAATGTCTCACATGATTATGAATTGAATTTATCTAATAACTTTAACCAAATTCCTTCAAAGAGGTTACTTCTCATTGCGAAGGGAAAGAAGGAATGTAGAAGGAGTATGATGCTCTCATAAAGAATGGAACATGGAAGTTGGTGGAATCTACAAGTTTCTAGTGACTTGTGTTTTATTTAAGGTTCTCAATCCATTTTTGCATTCAAAATTGCATTTGAAATAACAAGAAATCACAATTTTACTCAAAAATTATTTTCCCAAATCTCAACCAAAAAAACTATTTCATCTTATTTAATATAATATTATTAATCCTTATATTATATAATATATATATATATATATATATATATATATATATATATATATATATATATTATATATATATATCTTTTCTATTTTTCTCAAAATTTTCTTTTGAATTTTTCTTTTATTACCCATTCAATAACCACTCTTAATACTATCATAATATTTATTTTAATTATACTATTTATATAACATAATAAATAATATATATTTAAACTCATATAAAAATGTAAATAACCTTTCATTTTCTTTGCCCTAATCCACACCAATCTTTTCAAGAATTTGGGCATTCCCTTGAAGATGCAAATCACATAGAAGTCTGAAACGTTGGGTTTAATAAAAAAACTCTAAATAGGTTTATTCCAAAAACATTTTTTACTAATTATAATATTATTAATTCTTTACAATATAATTAACAATGAGATATATACACTTATAATCAATATATATAAAATAACTAAATAGTATTCTAACTATATTATATGTTTGTTTAATTATAAACTAGTTAACTAGTAACATTAAAATTAATATTTCTTCGACGCGGTGTTTGATAAATACTTAAATGCTAGTGTGCTAGCAAAAAATGGATGCCACAGAAGTGATGATAGGGAAGGGGGCATCGACCACCACATGCCCAATTCATGTCAAACCACATGAAGATAACAACTGGGAGGTCTCCTTGTTGTGAGATTGCGTTGAGGGTAAACACGATGATGCACTTATTTTGCAATGATCCCATTAGATTTTATTGGTAAATGAATTTTTGAATTTGAATTTCATTTTCCATTCATGGCAATGTGGTTTCTGAAATAGAACCAACAAAATATATGACACATCTAGGAATGTTTCATAATGAGAGTTGTGTTTCATTCAGGATTGATTTTGGCATCCACCAAGCTCAAAAGGAGAGTGCTCATCATATTAACTCATCATTGTTGGTGGAAGGATCAGGCCCTCCTGGCTTGGTACCTTCCTTCCTCTTCTTCCTCTAGCTTTGGCCTAGCCCATCCTCACATGCCTTCACTCCTTGGTTGGGGTTCTACTTGTTTAGAGACTCAACTTGGGTGAGTTTCATTGCAAAATGATCAATAATGGCAACCTCTTTTGTTGTGTTGCAAGTAACTTTAATTTTGGGCTTTTCTCTCATTGGTTTCTATCTATATTTTTGTTTCACCCTCAATGAGGTTTCCTATTTTTCATTGGGGAATTCACTCCATCTGTACATTCTTCCCCTGGCATGTTATTCTCACCACTTTGCACTTGAACCTCTTGTTCTATTTTTCTATTATTTTGTCAAGTCTTATCCCTGCCAGGCATGCCAAGACAAAGAGCTCACTTCCACACAAGAGTATAGGTTGTGATCACCTTAACAATGTGCATTCTTGAGCGAGAGAAAGTGCAACGACATAATGATACAAAGAGAACACACCACTAACAACACAACATGAAGTTGAGGATATTGAATAGGAGTTGGAAAATGAGCATAAAGAGATTTATAATATTGAAGTGCTTGACAATAGTTGGTTGATACTTTATTTAGGCTCCGAGAGAGGGATGTGTATCAAGTATCCCCTCACTATGGAGTTGTATCGGAGGATTAAAGAAATGTTGGGGAATGTCCTCTTCGATTGGAATGCTAACTATTATTATCCCCTCCTTAGGATGGAGGATCAACACTTATTATACAAAATCATGGATCAACACCTTTAGTGCATTAAATGAGTCCTCCTACATGATCAAGTGCCTCCTCTTGTAGTGAATTTGGCTCCTCCAATGCAGGGGGACTGATCATTCGGGTTTGGTCATTTACATGGTTTTCTTGTTAATGCTACCTAGTTGTTTTATCTTATCTCAGCTTGTAGGCATATGCTTTTTGTTAATAGTTCAACTAATCTATGGGGAACTATAACTTAGATTTTGGTCTTGTATCAATATACATATCTGTTACATAGTAATTTTTCACTGACCCCACATTCCTTGACCCTGGACACTGCTGGTCTGTGTTATTGACATCTGCGTTGTTTCATGTTGCAAATTATGTGTCAATGTCTTCCTTGTCATCTCAGAAAGAATACCTCAATTCACTACTCTTGGAGCAGACCCTTTTTTACATATGTTTTTGGGTCTTCGTGGGTCAATAGTTGTTCCACTCACGAAGATGGCCAAGATTTCACTAGCCCTAGCGACGTCGTCACTTTGTCTCTATGTTGCACTCGCAACGAGCTACTTTTGGCAAGTTTTTTAAACAACTCGTCGAAGCTTCGAAGTGTAACAACTTCATGGGCGGTCCTAGGGTTGGTTGTTGGATCAGATGAGCTCGCATCTCTCCTTTGGGATGGTTGTTCCATGTTTTTTGCAACCTCTCAAAGGGATAATCTCTTTCTCCCATATCTTATGGAAGCTCCTCCTCCTATAAATACTTACTCCATGCCTGAGATCAACTAGCTTCAAAGTTCAAGAATTCAATAGTAAAAGTAGAGAGTTTTGCTAGAGTGTGGAAGTAGCCTCTCATATAACTTAGCTTGGGATGGTTTTGAGTGGAGTTAACTTGATTGTAAGAGTGTTCTAGAATTAGCCTTTTGGGTAGGAGAGAGAGTTATTCATCCTTTTGGGAGACAGTCTATGAGTGAATGCCTGCAGAGACATGTTGACAGGACCCTTCAAGGAGACTTACGATGTCAAGGCTTGGTTGTAAGTTTTACTTCAATTTACATTAATACAAATCAATGGCTTATTTCCTATATCTTATGTCAAATTGCATATTGATAGCTTGAAGCTCCTTGACTCTTTAAGTAGATAGTTTTTTTTTGTACTCTATTATGTTCGTGGTTGTGTTCTGTATGTTGTTTTTAGGTACACGTGATTAGAAGAACGAGAGCCGAAGCAAAACAACAGGGACTTCATTGAACTGTGATTTGAAGGTATGCCTTCATGACACCAACTTTCTAAGGAAATTTGTTTTGGTATTGTCTTTGTTATGACTAGACCCACTCTAGGGCTAGAACGGTTGCCTCTGTCTGCAGAGGGAACTTTCCTGCATCACAATATCAAATGTATTTTGACAGTTTTTATAAAATCTTTCTCAAGCCTCAGATTTTGCCTTTGGTTTGGTTTTTTAGATTGACAAACCAAGGTAATATGTAGCGCTTTCCATGCAATGTAAATATAGCATTAATTAAATATAAAATCTAAGCTTACAAAAAAACATTAAAATTTAAATTATAATATAATAATATTTTATATGTTAATATCAGTTAATTAAGATTATATAGTGGTGCATTCATATAAATTAAATGGCTAGTAAATGGTGAGAGAGATTAAAACACTTACCTTATCATACATCTCACATTATTAAGATAAAAAATATCATAAAAGTTAACTAAATTATAACTTTATTTTAAATTATTCTTATTATTGGATAAGGTTTGGAAATTTTGTAGCTAAGGTTTTCCTCAAACTATCTATGATCTCAACCTTCTTCATGCGTCAAGTTGGAGGAAGCGAACCCCCATTCTCATTTTGTGATGCATCTTATGGTGATTCCAAGCCAAGAGGTAACACAAATGGAGATGGGGGAAGATAGTCTTTCAACAATCACTCTAAAAACATCAATGCTCTCCCTTACAATTCCACAAAACTGCTGGCAGGTGCAACATGGTAAGCAAATATATTAGGTCATTGTTTACCAAAAGCAACCAAAGAACCCAAACTCAAGATAAATTCCTCCCAACTAAATAAGTACACCCAATTCATGTAAGTCCAAGATCTGGTTGGGAAATTTTTAGGATTCTAGTCCATTTAACATGCTCTCATCAATTGAATTCAAAACAAATGGAAGCCTAATGGAAAAATAGATCTAGAATTTGGGGCCAAAGGATTCTTCAATGTGATCTTTGCTAATCTAGAGGATTGGATGTGGGTATTTGAAGGCAATAAATATTTCTTCAATTTTTCAAGACTTTAGCTCCATTTATGGATTGAATGCTTTTGCCCAGATAAAGAAAAATTTACAATGGCCCCAATTTGGATCATCTTATACTCTCTACCAAGGAAATTCTAGGAGGAAGAAATACTAGAGACTATATATAACACCCTTGGTCACTTTTTCAAATCTTTAGAAGTTACCAAATGAGGAAAATATACATCTTGTGTAAGGATATGTGTCTACATGGATATCTCTTAGCCTGCTCTAACCTCATTTTATCTCTATTTCACGGACGACATCTAGCAACAATTGTTGGACTATAAACACATCCCCTTCTGCTACCAGTGTTTCCATGAACATGGTTATCTCTTTAAATTATGCCCTCTTCACATTGCGACAAAAAAACAACCTAAGGACCCACCCACTGATCGAGAAGGCTTCACTCCAGTTAATTCCAATCACAAGAATACAAAGGACTTAATTACTTTTTAAATTGATATAGGACTCTAGACCCATAATAGCTTCAAAACCCTCACTGACACATCCTTTGATGCATCTCTGATGACGCAAATCACCTTCTCAACCAAATCTGGTTGCGGCTCGTATTAGATCACACCAAGAGAACTAAGTAGTGCCTACAATCTCCTCCATCCCTTTTGGTCCCCACCAACCACCGCCTCCTACCAACCATGAGGTCTCGATGACAAATATGTTCTCCCAAGATATTGTAGATGGAGGTAAGGCTATGGAATTGGATTCTTTAGACCTGCAAGCAATGATAGCCGACTGGAAGAACAAGGATCTTAAGGCCATTCCTAAAAATTAGGCCCATATTTTAAAGAGAGTGCTTCTCAAAGCGAAGACCAAGATACACTAAGAACATGCACACTCCAACAGTTCTCCCAAAAATTTTGGGGTTAATATCCAAAACCCAAAAGACCAACATAAACTCTTCAAATAAGTTAGGCGTAGAGGCATGCATAGAAATAATCATCTCTTGCAAGAATTAAGTGAGTTCCTAGTCAATTTAAGAAAAAATACTTTGATGACTATGGCCTTTGCCTCAACTCCCTCTTCCACTTAATGAAAATCATCACATCGAACATAAGAGACCTAAGTTGCTTAGGTAAGAAAAGGATTCTTAGGACGTATCTTTGCCAAGATAAACCTAATAAAATTATGATTTAGGAAACAAAATTGTCTCAAGAAGGAGTCTCCTCTATTATCTCCAAATGTTAAAAAGGATCCTAAGGCTTGGCTATTGATGCAAATGGTCAAAAGGAGGTCCATCAATATGTTGGCATCCTGAAGAGGTTTTTATTATAGGTTTTTGGATAAACAACAAAATTTTAACAACCAAATTTAGAATTTTAGATTCAAATAAAGAGGGATATATATCTAGTCCACTTGGGGTAGCTCAATTGGCAATGGTCATGGAAATGAAGTATCACCGAATCGAAAGTCTTGGGTTCAAATCTTGTGCTATCCCCCCCGATCATGGTGAGAAGTTGAACATGATGAAGATGTAATCCTACCATGCTTAAAAAAAAAGAGAGGCATATATATATAATGTCTTTGGACCACACATTGCTGGCTAAATATCGTACTTCCTTCGTGATCCAAGGAGACTAGGCTGGATGTTGAAATATATCTCACTGATAATTGGGGGAGACTTTAATATGATAAAATGATTAATGTATGAGACACACACACACGCACAAATATAAAGATGTAACAAGATTATTAACTTGTAAAGTTAAGAAATTCCACGGTAAAGTGTGGGTGTATATAGTCATATTAGGATACTCTCGTATGTATATAACATTAATTATAAATAAATATTACAATATATAGTTGTGATATAGTATATATTAATATTAGATAATTAAGATTATATTAGTGCAACGATATAAATTAAATGGATGGTAAATGGTGATATGCATTAAAACACTTACCTATTTACACTTCTCACATTGCAAAGATTAAAAACATCATAAAAACTAACTAAATTATAACTTTATTTTAAATTATTATTATTATTATTAATTGCAAAAATTATTAATGTTTGAGTTAAGCATATATACATTAAAAAAACATGTAACAAGTTTCCTAACCATAGAGATTTAGCCCCACTTTATCATGGAGATCCTTAACTTGTAAATAGGTTTTAACAAAGCCTATTTACAAGATTTTTTTTATATGTTTCAAATGGATATATTTTTAATTTATATATTATAGGTTTATGGCAAACTGAATGAGGCCAAGACTTTGATACCATGTTTATTTTTTTTATTACACCAAAACTAATAGCTTAGTAAACTTCCAAACACTTACCATTACCTTGAGTGGGCAGTGATTCCCATGTTCCTAGAGTGACAATTAGTCCATGTAATTGATTCCCAATGATGTGAATGTCACAATTACTCAAATACCCCCCTTCAAATGCAACTTGGTGAAATGAATCTGGTCCAAGGCTATGATACCATATTAAGATTTTCTAATACACCAAAACTTGCACGCATTAATAAACTTTCAAACCCTTACCATTAGTTTAAGTGGGTGATTAGTCCCATGTTCCAAGGGTCACAATTGCTCCAAATAATTCATTACCAATGAGGTGAGTGTGACAATTACTCCAACACATATTAGCTCTTTTTTATAATTAATAATAATAATAATATTATAAAATAAAGTTCTATATATATATATTTATATATATATATATTATATATTATATATATATATATATATATATATTATATATATATATATTATATATATATATATATTATATATATATATATATAATATATATCTATGTTATATAATATTTATCAACCTAGATCCATCTTAACTCCAGTTTTACTAAGTGCTCAGAGGGATCAAATATCTCAAGGTGCAATTTTTTTTTAGAAATGTTTGTAACTTGAGAGATTTGATCCTTTTTTATGCTTGATAGATCCAAAGTTAGCATGGATTTATGTTAGTTTAGTGATTAATAATTAATAATTCTATTTTATCATTTTTTTAAATTTGAATTTAATTTAGTTTAATTTAGTTTAATTTATTAATTTATTTTTTTTTTCCTGAAGAGAAAAATCGTAATCTTTCATTTATGTAAGAAAATATACATGTGTAGAATGCCCGAGCATATGCGTTATCTGTATTGATTAGTCTATTGCTTTATCACATATTTTGCAATAGAAAAAACCTGACCTTGCAGGCCATTTTCAAAAACTAATACTATCTGTTTTGACATAGCAAAAAAATATACAAGTTTTGGAATCTATGTATAATAAAAAAACATCTGCTGTAACTACATAGTAGTCTATGGCCAATCCACCTTGTGGTAGTCCTGGTCTATGTATGGTCTATGATGGTATTGATAGACCTCTGTGTCCCACTGTTCACTGATTATCCACATGCCTTGGAGAAGTAGCGAGCCCTCGTTGGAAAGCTTGTTAGCATCCTCATTGTATTCCTTGTGTATATGTTGACAAGATATCATATTAAAGTCTGTTTTGAGATTAAGCACGTCATTTAGAATATTTTGAAGAGAAATGGCATGGCATTGATTTATTGCATTGAACCAAATTATGATGGTTTGGGAGTCTCCAAAGATCTAAACAGTAATGTAGTTATGCGCAAGGGTGAAATGCAATAGGTGTATGACTGTAAGGAGCTCATCAAAATTATTAATTCCTTCACCTAGGCCAAGCTTAAGTTTGTAATAGTGTTGTTCTGAGATGTCTATGCAACACCCCCCCCCCCCCCCCCCCCACAATCCGTGAGGTTGTGCTGCCCCGTCGAAGAAGGCCCATGGCCAGGTTTTATCTATATTTCCAAGTCCTATTATAGTGTGAGTGCATGGTGGCACATACTCAGGGACATCATGGAAGGCGGACAATGCCTAAGCAGAGAGCAATTGCCAGTTGACAGGTTAATTTTTGAAGGTGTAGCGATTACACCCAAGCCAAATGGTCCGGTAGAGTATAAGGGGAAGGCATTGGCCTTTTTCCTTTTGATGGGAAATGGTCCAGCTATTCCAGGCTTGTATGAGAGAAGGTCCCTACCATGTGTTTCTAATTAAGAGATGTTGAGTGATGGCTTGCCAAAAATAAGAGACTTGTGGACAGTGCAGAAACAAATGTTCATTTGATTTAGATGCATGTTGGCAAAGAACACACCAGCTCAAACTATATACAGATCTATGCATGAGCACCTCTCCCGTGGGGGTTTTTTTATTTAGGATAGACCACATGAATAACTGGGTTCCAGGGGGAGCTTTAAGCTTCCAAGGATATTGCCACCAGCTATGGGGATGAATGGGCTTTCTGGCCTAAATAAGGTGCAAGTATCCTAGCTTTGGGCTGTATATCCCATGCTCAGCAGGGGTCCAAACAAGGGCGTCAGGTTCTTGATTATGTATGATATGCACCTCCTGTAGAGCCCCTATGTATAAATCCCAAGATTGCGGCCACTGTATAGGGATATTTTGATCATGCGCTGATCTCCAGTGTTGTTTGAGATAGTATCGATGGTCTTGATATGCAATATGGGCTATCATCTTGACTTCCCTACGATTTAGGAATTGAATGAGCTCTAGAGGGAGAATGTATCGATTGCCCCCACCTATCCATGAATCGACACCAATTCTTACCGAAGAACCATTGTTTATGCACCATGCTAGATCTGCTCTATTGAAAGGCATAGTGTGTAATATAACTTTCCAAACAATGGATATTCCTGCACTAGGCTAGGTTTGTTGCCGAGCCTAGTCCATGATCTGGAGTGGCTAGATGTACTTATGAAATGACACTGTTGTCCAGAGGTTGCTAGTAGTAAGGAGAGTCCAACTCATCTTTGTTGCTAGTGCTTTTTCAAAGTAGGTAGCTCTTTAATCCCCCAACCCCCCCATTTCTTTGGTAGGGCAATGTTTTTCTAGGATACCCAAGTGAATATTTTACCTTCCTTGTGCCCTTTCCAAAGGTATCGGCTGCACAACTATCGGATTCGGCTGAGGATCCCCTGGGGAATCCATGCAAGCGACATCCAGGATACGGGGGTGGCTTCCATAACTGATTTGATTAGGACATGTCGCCCTGCTCTAGAGAGTAGTCTATGATTTCAACTTTTTAGCCTCTTTTCTAGCTTGACTATGAACCAGATCCAGTCTGCGATCCTATAGCTGTTTGGTTTTATCCAAAATCCTAGATATTTGAGTCCATCCAAGAGATTGTGGGGGGAGTACTGAAAATGAAGATTGGCAGCTCTAGCTTCATGAGGTGTAATGTGAGACAAAGTGATGGTGGACTTGGTTTGATTCACTGTCATGCTAGTTTATTTTTCAGAAAGGCTGAGGATCTCATGGAAAGTGGCCGAATCCTTGACACTACCATTTAAGAATATCAGAACATCGTCAACGAAACGCAGCTTGGTGAGGTATAAGAGATCAGTCATTTTAAGGCCCTTTAATCTACCCCCCCCCCCTTTGCCAAGGCAATAAGTCTGTTGAGACCCTCCATCACCAAGAGGAATAAGAGGGGAGACAGGGGACAACCCTGCCTCAATCCTCGCTCAGCATGGAAGAAGTGTGATGTTGAGCCATTGATAAGTATGCTATAGGTGAACGTGTTGATATAGCAAATGATCTAGTTGATGAATTCAATAGGGAAGCCTAAGTGGATAAGGATCATCTTAATTAAGAGCCATGATACTCAGTCAAAGGCTTTGGCCAGGTCAATCTTGAGAATAATGGCTTTGAGGTCTTTTGATTTAAGAGAGTGGATGGCTTCCTAAGCTGTTCCAATAGCTTCATGAATTTGTCTTTTATGGATGAAGGCAAACTGTTAAGGGGAGATGTGATGGGATAGGATAGGGCAAAGCCGATTAGCTATGATTTTAGCAATGATTTTGTATAGAGTATTGTAGAGGGATATAGGGCGGAAATCATTGAAGGAGCTCAGGGAATCTGATTTTCGGATAAGAACTATGAATGTGGTATTGATGGCCTCATACAGTCTTCCTAATAGTATGCACTCTTCTATAACACTGAGGAGGTCATGTCCAATGATCTCAAAGAAGGCAAGATAAAATTCGATAGGCCATCCATCCATCCCAGGGCTCTTGTCCTTTTGGAACCACTTGAGTGTTCCTTCCAACTCTTCTAGAGAGACAGGGCCAGTGATCTCATCTGCAGAATCTTGATCTACAAATTGGGGGAAGTGCCATGCAACACAGATGATCTCTACTAGATTACATCCAGGAGGTTCTTTGAAGAGTTGTTGAAAGTGGGCAATGCCCAACTGTGAGAGCTGGCAGAAGGTATGAGCAGAGCCTCCCTCCAGAGCGGGCAGTTGCCAGATGGTGTTGGCAGCTTTCCTTCCTTTGGCATAATTTTGGAAGTACTTAGTGTTGTCATCTCCTGCTTTGAGCCAAATGGCCTGACTCTTTAGCCTCCATGTTTCCTCCCATTCCTTTAAAATCTTTGCTCTTTTGTTCTCCAGGTTAATCAAGTGGGCTTTGTCTTCAGGACTCATAAAAACCCTATTATTATCATCAGTAAGGGCAGCGAGGCGAGTTTCCATAGATGAGAGGGTTTGTTTGTCCTTCCTTTGCTTGTCTTTGGCCCACTTGATGGTGAGCTTCTTGAGATGAAGAAGCTTTTGGCAGAAGCCTTCCACCTTCAAATGATGTTGAGAAAGTGGATTTTTATTTTATATGTTATTTGACCAAGTCAAAACATTTTAAGTAATAATTATAATTATTATTTTATTTTATTATTTTATTTTTATTTTTATGTAATTTGACCCAAACTATTTACATAACATAACATTACAACATATCTCTGATATTGAGCTCGATAGTGTCCCTCACCACAATTATATGTAAATACTAGCCTATATCCATCTTAACTATGGATTTACCAAGCGTTATCTTTGGACCCTAGAAGAGGTTTCCACCTCACTCTCGACTCTTGGTATTATTATTATTATTATTATCGAATTTTAAGGTCACAGCCAAGCCAGACACCAAATTGGTGTATGAGACCCCCTTGTTTTTGGGACAAGGGACCCACCTCTGTGAAATGATTTGACTACTCTATCCCCCTCTAGTTTTGAACATGTGACCTATTAAGAGGAAACACATGCTCTTAACCATCAGGCCCACTCAAGTTGCATAGGCATCAAAGTACTAATCTTAACTCAGGTTGTCATTATTAAAAGTTCATAAAAAATAACTAAACTATTATTATTATTTATAAAAAATATTGTTGCTCCAATAGGCGCTCTACAACCTAGTAGAGGGAAGATGTGTAGAGGTTAGGCATAATGTAAGAAAGATAGCATGCCAACATTTTTTAAATGTCGACTTAATATGTTGAATTTATATATATTGATATGTTATTCCTATCTATTTTTTATGTAAATACTCACCTAAATTATGGTGGGAAGTAACCAGAAGATGTGTAGAGGTTAGGCATAATGTAAGAAAGATGGCATGCCAACATATTTTAAATGTCAACTTAATATGTTGAATTTATATATATTTATATATTATTCCTATCTATTTTTTTTTATGTAAATACTTGCTTAAATTATGGTGGGAAGTACCAATGGTAATACAAGGAATATGTGTAGAGGTTAGGCATAATGTAAGAAAGATAGCATGCCAACATTTTTAAATGTCGACTTAATATGTTGAATTTATATATATTTATATGTTATTCCTATCTAATTTTTATGTAAAGACTTGCTTAAATTATGGTGGAAAGTAACCAATAGTAAATATGGTATTTACGTGAATATAATCTATTTTCTAGGATTTTATTTTTGGATTAAAAACTAACTACAAAAATATCTAAAAATCATGCATGAATATTGGAACCATATCAATAAATTATAACATAAAAGACATGACACATTTATCCACATGGAATTATCTTATGCAACGGCTACAATAAGACCTTTAAGTTATGGTCCAATCAAAGTTAAACATTTTAAGTTGCATTAGTCAATGCTAAACTAATAATGGTCAACAAATCAATTTCTAAAGTCTTCCCTAGGTAGGGACTAATAATGATTTTGTAACCATATTTAAAGTAAATAAATAAGCAAATAAAAAAGTAAGGTGTGGTCTAACTTACAAAAATTATTTTTTTAAACATTGAAAAATAAATATTTATTTTTGAAAGTTAAACATTGTAAGTTTCATTAGTCAATGCTAAACTAATAATGGTCAGCAAATTGATTTCTAAAGTCTTCCCTAGGTAGGGACTAATAATGATTGTGTAACCATACTTAAAGTGAATTAATAAGCACATAAAAAATTAAGGTGTGGTGGCTACAGTAAGATCTTTAAGTTATGGTCCAATCAAACATTTGTAAATTATTATTTTTAAACATTGAAAAATAAATATTTATTTTTCAAAGTTAAACATTGTAAGCTGCATTAGTCAATGCTAAACTAATAATGGTCAGAAAATTGATTTCTAATGTCTTCCCTAGGTAGGGAATAATAATGATTTTGTAACCATATTTAAAGTAAATTAATAAGCACATAAAAAATTAAGGTGTGGTCTAACTTACAAAAATTATTTTTTTAAACATTGAAAAATAAATATTTATTTTTCAAAGTTAAACATTGTAAGTTGCATTAGTCAATGCTAAGCTAATAATGGTCACCGAATTGATTTCTAAAGTTTTCCCTAGGTAGGGAATAATAATGATTTTGTACCCATATTTAAAGTAAATTAATAAGCACATAAAAAATTAAGGTGTGGTCTAACTTACAAAAAATATTTTTTTAAACATTGAAAAATAAATATTTATTTTTCAAAGTTAAACATTGTAAGTTGCATTAGTCAATGCTAAACTAATAATGGTCAGCAAATCAATTTCTAAAGTCTTCCCTAGGTAGGGACTAATAATAATAATTTTGTAACCATATTTAAAGTAAATTAATAAGCACATAAAAAATTAAGATGTGATCTAAATTACAAAATTCTTGCAATTTTTTTTTAAAAGTTGAGTTTAAGTTGTTTAATCTTTAGAATTTGAGTGACCTAGGGATTTTTCAGGGTGCCAAATCCATTTATACATTTAAAAAATATTTTAAACAACAAAAAATCACAATCTTGCTTGCAATTGTATCATCAGATTCACCCCCAATTTCCCATGGATATTGTTAACTCATAATTAGAATTTGTTGCAACATCATGGGCCAATACTTGGCTTATCAATACCACATGCCCAAAAATCATAACTCATTTCACAATCACAATATTTATAAATTGTTTTATTTTATTTTAATTTTATAACGTTTTTAAAATTAAATCTAACAAAAAAAAATGTTATACTTTTGAGAAATATCTAAACCCTCTACTCTCACTGCTGAAAATATTCTATGGATATGCCATGAAAATTAAATTAAGGTTTTAATAAAATGAAAAATGAGAATATTTTTATATATAGAGATGTGAAATTGATTTAATACGAGCCTAGATCCATCTTAACTCGGGATCTACCAAAAGTTGAGAGGAATCAAATCTCTTTTCACTCCAAAAGAGGTTTGCACCTCAAGAAATTTGATCCCTCTCCACGCTTGGTAGATCTAGAGTTAAGATAGATCAACACTTGTTAATGTATGAGTTAAATATTATTATTATCCAATTTTAAGGTCGCGACCAAGCCACACACCAAATTGTGTATGAGACCCCCTTGTTTGTCAGACAAGGGACCCACCTAAGGCATACATACTCTACCCCCCTCTGGTTTTGAACCTGCGACCTTTTAGGAGGAAACATATGCTCTTTACCATTAGGTCCACTCAAGTTTTGGGTCATGAATATATATTTTAAAAAACATGTAACAAGCTTTCTAACCATGAATATTCACCCTCACTATACCATGGATAATTGAGGCTTTCTAACCATGGGCATTCACCCTCATTGTACCATGGAGAATCGAGATTGTTAAACTGTAAATAGGCTCTACAAATACCATGAATGAATAACATGCTTTATTAGTACCACATGCCCGAAAAACCATAATTCATGTTCATTTGACATTTTTTCTTAATTAATCAATTTAATTAAAAGACAAAAAGATCATAACTATTTTTAAGATAAATTTCAACTTTTGATTTGTAACTATTACTAAGAATATTTCAAAATATACACACCTTTCAGGGTAATTAAAAAATATATTATGATTATTATAAATATATTTTATCAATTTAAGTTAATTGAGTCTAATTATATTAGATGTCATTATAATAATATATTATAAATATATATTTTGTCAAGTTAAGTTAATTAGGACTAATTATATTAAATGTCGTTGGATAATGTTTTATATTTTTAGTTTTCAAAATTAATTAATCAACAAAAATTGAGGTCTTTTGGGTTTCAAAATTTATTAATCCATTTTTATAAAGTCATAAAGTTAAAAAATCTAGGAAATTTAGCAAAAACTTAGCAAAATCTTACTTGTGTTTGAAGAACACTTCAAATCTATCAATCCATAATATAGTTAATAGTATAGTAGATAAATGAAATTCATAAAAAAATAAATTATATATTTTGTTAATCTAAAACAATATAATAAATGCAAAAATTTACAGTTAAAAATTTAATCAATACAAAGTCAAGGATAAATCGATTTAGCCTTCGAAAAAAAATATTAATTAAATAAATCCAAAACAATATATACATATTAATTTTAATACCATCTAAAAGATAAATTGCACATCTATGTAAATAATGGATAATTGTTCTAAGTTGTCAATGTGATGTGACATGAACCCGTTTAAGACTTCTATGAGTTGTTACTGTGGTAGAGAATTTGTCTTGACATCGAGCAATCAATATGGTAGCATCATAGATAACATTAGATTTGACTTGTTGCAAATTGAGAGACCTAATGAATGAGTTATTAATTCCATAGAGGTTTTTTTAGTTCAAGGAAGCAACAACTATGAGAATCTCTTGATTTCACTCTAAAAATTCCATCTTATACATGATTCTCATCTCAATGGTGTATAACTAGCAATTGCACCAAATGTTGCAAAGGAAACACTCTCCTTTATTTTTCTACCTCACTCATACTGCATAACTCTTCCTGAAAGAAGAGATAACAACATCTCTATAAGGAAATAACATAGAATAAAGAAGTAAATATTAATGCAATTTCATTGTTTTACTGGGTAATAGCATAGGAAAAATTAGCATCGAAGAAAGAAATAAAATATTAATGCAATTTGGTTTCATCAGAATGATACAATACAAGAATGACTAAAGAAATTAATTACCTTGACTAAGATCCTATGAAGAATTTTCTCTTTGGTGGAGGATGTATCAGATTGGAGAATGTCTAGACTCTCGTTTTCCAATATTTCAAATATATCTGATGTAAGAGCTGTAGAACGCTTGAGAGTGATGATTCTGATCAAAATTTTATCTAAACCACCTGGATGGTTTATTCTCAAAGCTGGGAAACTTGATGGTCGTTAATCACTTGAGTCAATTGATTCCATGTGTCTGCTACGTCGACCATTTTATTGCTATCTCAAGCCCAACAACCCTTGTTGGGTGGGTTTGAAAAATTATCTCAGAAGATAGAGTAGTTGGGATAACCGTTTGTTTCTGTGAGAGAGAAAAAACATATAGCATTAAAATGAAATTCATGGATAGATTATCTGAAATTGAAATAGAGTTACTTAGATTTTTCCTAAGAAGGAAAAAGCGTGCTTACCTCAATGGGCTTCGGTATTATGTGCTATAGGTCTGCAAACAAGAAATGTGTCTGTATTTCTCTCAGAAGATGATTTCTGAAACTTGAACCCTTCAAATACGATTTAGAATGGACTTGGACTTGGATGCTTGCTCTTTGAAAATCCAAAATAGAAGCCGAATACAAAAATCCCCACAGATACCCACTATGAAAACAATTGATAATATTGTTATTATCTTCTTCTTCTTCTTGGTAGAATTGGGCTTTTTCAATGAGTAATCTGGTAAGCCAAAAAATTTCCCACAAAGTTTAGGATTTCCTAAAAATATCAGATTATTCAGGTTTTTAAATGCGACCGTAAATGGAATGGGGCCAGATTAATCATTATAGGATAAATTCAAGAGCTGAAGCATTCCGAGTTTTGATACAGAGTCAGGAACTAGCCCTGTTATTTTATTGTGAGATAGATCTATGAACTAAACCAGCAAGAGTAGGTAGTGAATTGATGATGGAACTGAGCTTGTGAGATGATTGAAAGAGAGATTGAAGTACACCACATAGATCGATCCATTGTGCCATTCGGAAATAGATCTGCAAATGAGAATGTCATCGGATTTGAACCCTGACAGAGTCTGTTCTTCTCATATGAGGACAATGATGATAATATATTTCCAGTGCCTTGTGAGAGTTTGCAAGCTCTAGCAATTGTAGTGAACAAGACAGTGCAAAAGAGATATGACCTATGCTCGGTAGGTTACTAGGACAATTGTTTTCATCTACTTTCAGTTTACTACTTTCAGATCGTACTATAGGTTTTAACCCCATACAGAAATTACCTACATACAAATTGTAAGACACATAAAATAAACAATGCAAGAGCATAACACATAAAACACATATACACAAAGATTTTCCCCTGGATCCTAAAACTGAGACTACTAGCTTGATTTTTCATTATTTTCCTTTCAATGTTACAATACATATTTATACATGCCAAAGCATCCAATACCGTGGACCGAAAACCATCGCGTCCAAAACAATGGACCGAAAACCATCGCGTCCAAAACCATGTGCAAAAAATCATGCACAAAACCATAGGTAGGTCTGCCCAACCTAATATAGGGTCTAAAAAAAAAAATTGGGCTGTTGCCCCAGACCCCATAGAGTGGGGTTACCTGCACCCCTCAAATCCCCTGTGACACCCCCCCGCCTCACCCGCTACACAATCGACGCAACGAAGGGGATGGACTCCGCCCCCCTTTTAACCCCTCGATTAATTACATGGGCTAGTCGTGGAAAGAATATAACACAACACAACATTCTCCCACTTGTTGTTTTCTTTCCACAAGGGGCCATAAGAGAGATTAGTCATTTATCCAGCCCTGCAATTCCCATTATTTCTCTACACCAAGAGAACTTCTCAGAGCTCACTGATTTTTTCAATGCATCTGCAATATTCTTCAAAGTGTCCACCTTTACCAGCAACACCTTTTTTTCTTCTATCATATCCCTCAGAAAGTGATACTGAACATCAGTGTGCTTTGTTTTTTAATGATATCCAGGGTTCTTTGCCAAGAAAATTTCACTTTGGCTATCACAGTTTATCCTTATAGCTCCCTGTACTAACCCCTTAATTGAACACAATCTCTACAACCAAACTGCTTCCTTGCTTGCATGAGTGGCTGCCATGTATTTTGCCTCTGTAGTTGATAGTGCCCCTACAGATTGTTTCTTACTCATCTAACTGACTGCACCTCCAAATACGTTAAACACATACCCACTTGTAGATATTCTTTGATCCAGATCTCCATCCCATTCTGCATCAACAAATCCATGAATATACAACACTCTATCTAATCCTGGTCTTCCTTGGTAGCACAATCCATAATCACTAGTGCCACACAAATACCTGAAAGCCTACTTCATTGCTATCCAGTGCTCCTTCCCTGGTTTTGACATAAACCTGCTCAATACTCCCACCGCATGTGCAATGTCTGGTCTAGTACAGACCATCACATACATCAATCTACCAACTACATTTTCATATGGAACATGGGACATGTCCGCTTCCTCTTCTTGTGTCTTGGGACACTATTCAGCAGATAAATTTTACCTATAGTAATAGGAACCTTCACCAGTTTACTATCCTACATATTAAACCTCTACAATATTATCTCGACATACTTCCTCTAGTTTAAACAGAGCTTCCTCTTTGTTCGATCTCTTTTAATTTCCATGCCCAAAATATAGTTTGCAGCACCAAGATCTTTCATGTTGAATTTGGAGGACAAATGGGCCTTCAAATCCTGGATAATTTCTTTGTCATTTCCAACCAGCAACATATCATCCACATACAAGACCAGATAAATAACACAATCACCAATTAATTTAAAATACACACAGTGATCTGCTTTGCTTCTGGTGAAGCCAAGTCCTAGTATAAATGTATCAATTTTTTGATACCAGATCCTTGGTGACTATGTTAACCCATACAGAGACTTCTTTAACTTACATACTAGTTCTTTCTTAACCTTCACCGCAAAAACTTCAAGTTGCTTCATGTAGATCTCCTCTTCCAGATCCCTGTGAAGAAATTTTGTCTTCACATCCATCTGTTCTACCTCAAAATCAAAAGAAGTAGCAACAGATAAAAGTAATCTAATAGAAGTTACCTTGGCAACAAGAGAAAAAATATCACCAAAATCAATTCCCAACACCTAGGAATAACCTTTTGCTACCAACCGAGCTTTGTATTTCTCCACCTTTCCTTTTGCATTTGTCTTATTCTTGAACACCCATTTGTTGCCAATGGGTTTCCTTCCAGCTGAAAACTCCACCATATCCCAAGCCTCATTTTTGTGCAAAGATGCCATTTCATCGACCATGGCCTCTTTCCAGAGTTTTCCATCCTCTGAATCTACTACTTCTTTCACAATTCTGGGATCATCATCAGTAATAGATAAAGAAAAATTTGAACAGAAAGCAAATCGAATATAATTTTTTGGCTGCCTTCTTTCTCGAACTCATCTTCTCACACTCGGAGTTTGTGGCTCTTCATCTTCTAATTCCTCCTCTGCTGTAGAGTTCGATTCTTCCTTCTTTAGCTCAAACTCTATCTTCTTAGGTTCCTTTGGTTGGACTTCATGTTTAATAATATCTTTCACCTCTCTGAACACCACATTTCGACTGTACACAACCTTCCTTGTTACTGGGTTCCAAAGCTTGTAACCCTTTAAACCATCCTTATATCCACTAAAGATGTAGTTTTTAGATTTACTATCCAACTTGGTTCTTTTCTCCTTTGGAACATGTAAATATGCATCACATACAAATACCCTCAAATGTGAAAGAGAAGGTTTCTTACCAGTCCATACCTCTCGTGGAGGCTTATCTTCCAATGCTGATGAAGGTGATCTGTTGACTAGGTAACATGCAGTCTCCACACCCTTTTCCCAGAATTCTTGTCCTAACCTGACACCACTGAGAATGCTTCTTGCCATTTCCATCAACGTCTTGTTCATTCTTTCTGCAACTCCATTTTTCTAAGGTGTATATGGAGTAGTATTTTGCCGTGCTATACCACACTTCTTATAGAATTCTTCAAATTCCTTATTGCAAAACTCTCCACCGTTATCTGCCCTCAGCACCTTTATCTTATTCTCTGTCTGGTTTTCCACTAGAGCCTTAAATTCTTCAAACCTGTCAAAGACTTCAGATTTATTCTTAAGGAAATATATCCATGTATTCCTTGAGAAGTCATCTATAAATGATACATAGTACACAGACTTACCTAGTGATGGAACCTTCACAGGTCCAAACACATCACTCTGCACAAGC
>APFE030692563.1:114359-149643 GCA_000404065.3 Pinus taeda | reverse complement strand
CGAAGGGATGGAACTCTGCCCCCCTTCTAACCTCCTGGTTAACTACGTGGGCTAGTCGTGAAAAGAATATAACACAACCGAACACATACGTCTTAATATCTTTTAGTCATCTAACATATAATCTAAAGGTGCAAAGTGATGACAAGTGGACACTAAGGAAGTTCTTTTCAAAGGAAAATGCCTTACGACCTAATTAAAGAGTTTGTTAGATTATATAACTTTTAATTGTTTTAGGTGTGATCATTAATTCGATAAGAATTTTGTTCTTATTATTTAGGATTTTGTTATATCTATTTAGTGTGAGATACATTTTCCAACTCTCTAACTTCCTAGATTAGTGAGGGTGGTAGATCCATCAAAGTAGCTTGTTTATATTGAAAAATCATTCATGTATTTACATGTATAGAATTATTTGGTTAATTAATTGGGAGAGTGTTTATGTATTTATAATTTGGTGTTAGAGCTTGATTATATCTTACTGTCTCGTGGGAGGGCCTAGCAGATGGAGAGAGTGGAGTATATTTTTGAGTGATTGTTATAGTGTAAGTGAGCCAACAGTTTGTTATGTGCTTTGTCCACCATCTTATGAAGAAGAGAATTAGATTTGGATCTATGCATTAGATAGTTTGTGCAAAAGGTATGCTTCAAAGAGGAGTTTCCAATGTGAAGAAGCATGACTGTGGCTTCATTCATTTGGCATAGAGTCAACCCTGTATACCCAATTTGTTTAGTTATATAGTGTTGAGATTTGATATTTGAAGGAGCATGTGATAAAGGTGGCGATTCTTTGATTTTTGATCATGACCTCATGGAAATGTAACCCTTGATTGTGATATTTAAAGACAACATCTTCATGCTCAAAGTATTGCCTATTTTCTTCATGATGGTCAATGAAATATGTTGCCCGATTTGTTGTGTTTGGTGTTAGTTATGGTGAAAATTATTTGATATGATGGAGGTGAAAATTTCTTCAAAGTTCCAAGAATCAATGGTATAAAGGTTTGAACAAATCCATTGGAAAACATGACAAGTGACTTCCAATCACAATCACATCTTGATGAAAAAATCAAGTTGTATAGGCCTATAATACTTTATGTTTTACTGATGCAAATGTCCTTTGGGGGAAGATTATATTCAGGAAGTCAAATGATGGCAAATGGGAAGTAAGAATGGCAACTGATTACATGTGATTTCAAATAATATCGGGGTGATATTTGCAAGTCCCAAGAATGAATGGATTCCTATTGTGTTGAGAACCAAAGAAGGGAGTTGGAAGAAAATTTGTGGCCAAGATATTGCTAGAGTTTCTGTCATGGGACTTGTGGAGAATAATAGTGACGAGAAGGATTGGAATTGACAAGAAACATTAAGGGAATTGTATTAATGATTAGGTCGAGGATATTTCAAATTCAATTTCTCCATTAATGAACAAAAATCTATCACATAACAAAACATGGTAGCACAAAAAAATAGTTCATGATAGTGCTTGTGGCAATTTTGAAGATAACAACAATGGAAGTTAAGGAATGGTGGATAGTGACTGTAAAGTTTGTGTGTTATGGAATATACTCTGGACCATATTTGAATGTGAGTCACACATTCTGTATGTAAGCAAGTTTATGGTGTTGTGTTTGAGTTGATGTATTGGTTCTAGAGAATGTATGTACCTAGTATCTCCGTGAGTGGAGCTTGTAATAGGATGTACCTAAGTCAATGATGATGTAAGTTTGATGATGCATGTATACCCTAAAATTTAACATGTTGAAAATTTTTTGGTAATCTAAAAGGCACTTTGTAGTGCAGGTTTATGGTAAGCCATAAACCACATTGTAGAGTAAAGTTTGTGGTAAGCTATAACCACTTGGTGTGATGGTTTGTGGTGATCTGAAACCATTTGATGTGTTGTTCATGGTAAGCAAAAAATGCATGAGGATGTGATAAAGAAATGCAAGTTTGCGAGAGACGAGGGACATATGGACATGGATTCCCATAGAGGTTTTTTGTTTCTTGGGATTTTAATGCAAAATATTTCAGAGAATGGTTTAGGGAAAGTTAACAAAACTTTGAGCATAGCTTAGGGTAAGCCGAGAAAACCCAAAGCATGGTTAGGATAAGTTGAGAAAACCCACAAGATGATGAAGGTGATGTGGGGGGAGTTAAAGGTATAAGTACAAGAATGAAGATATGATGGATGAATGAACCATGTACAAGAAGGATATCCTAGTAGACCAATGGTTCCAACAACTAGTCACCCATGCATTCATGTGGAAGGTTATTTCTTTATGTGAACATCAACATTTTGGTAATGTTTGTAAATTCCAAGTTGGACCAAACATAAACTTCACTAATTAGGAGGTGCTTTAGTACATAATGAATCATGTGTTGCAAAGAACATATTGATGAAGACCTTAACTAATCAAGATTAAGACAAATGGCCGTTAAAGAGAAGTGTTAGAGTATATAACTTCTACTTGTCTTAGGTGTGGTCCTTAGTTCCAGAAGGAGTTTTTTCCTATTATTGAGGATTTTGTTAGATCTAGTTGGTGTGAGAGATATTCTCCAACTAATTAGCTTCCTAGATTGGTGTGAGGTTGAGAGATTTACTCAATTGAATCATTGTGCCATCAAGGTAGCTTCCTTATCTTGAGAAACTACTCATGTATTTATGAGTGTAACATTATTTGATTAATTAATTGAGAGTGTTTAAAAAGTAGTTAATCATTAAAAACTAAACAAAAATTGGAGTGATTTTTGGTTTAAAAATTAGTTAGTATAACTTTATAGAGTCATAAAGTTACGAAAGCTAGAAAAATGAGCAAAAAAAAAAAAAAAAAAACTAGAATTTTACTTGCAATTGCATAAGTAAACTTAAAATATATTCACCAATAACATAATAGAAGAAAAAAGTTCAATAATTGAGCTGAAAAGATCATTCTACAGCACAATGCTAAGGCAATGTTTAAGTATGTTCATCCGTCTTAAAACAAAAACAAAATATTCTAGAAAAGAAATGTTGCTATAATAAAATAGAAAAAAAACATGCTATGCATATTTAATTAGCTGTCCATATTACCTAATATAATTTCATGTAAATAAATTAGAAGTAAAAAGAATATATGAGTAAGATGTTTAAACCTTATACTTTTCAAAATTATTTTAATACTAAATTATTGGTATGAAAGAGTCATCAGAGTGAAAAGACACCGGGGTCAGGCAAAGAGGGCCAACAATGGTCCAGTGTAGTCTAGGACAACGCCAGAATTTTCACCTTACCCAAAGGGTAAGGAGTCTCACCCAAGGCATGTCACGACCGGAAGTAAGAAAGATTCAGCATGGGGTCAAGGGAACACCAACTGAGGCATCATCCAATAACAAAAGTATATCCATTACACACGAAATAGTGATACAACATAACATCGATTACATAAGAACTACTAAATACATGCATTTAATGGAACATTTAATTTTTTTAGAAACTCGTCATACCAGGGGACCCATACACATCATGATTTGCAACTAGTCTAACTTTCTTTCTATTAACTTAACAATAAAACAATACAACATGTCTTTGGAATTCACCACAAGAAACTATAAGGAATATCTAGATCAGATCCATGAGTTTGATCTTGACCTCAAGGGCCCAGTTCTCATGGACTCCTGCGTCCTGCTACCCATCTACCACAACCAGATCTCTACTGCTAGCTACAACAGCCTTGCCCACTATCCCATCCACTAGCCAACATATCTTCTTTTCTAGCCCTCTCCCTTTATATTCCTTTATGCTGCCTGAGCTAATAGTTCCCACTCGGCTGCTCTTTCACCTTCCTGCCCACTTGGCTACCTTTAACTTCCACTCCGACCTTGCCACAACTCTTGCACAACCACCTGTTCTTGCCTTGCTGTCCAGCTGACTCTTTCGCAAGCTAACCGTTGCTGCCACCCGCTTCCTTCTCATCCTTTAATCAGCCAAAATTGGTCAAAACCTTTTCAAAATTAAATGAAGACCCCAAGAAGCCTCGACCATAATCCTTTGACTTGTCCCTGAGTCAATTCATTTCAACCTCGGTTGTTTCTTTTGGTATTTCCATTAGTTCTACAAGTGGTGGTTTTACTTTCGACTATGCTGGTTCTACTAGTCGTTGGTATGGTTATTCTTTTGCCTCAACCATTGCTCGTGAAGTGGCATCTGTCTCTACTACACTTTCCTACCTATGAGGTTTCCCCATTCCAAACAAAGACTCCAACTCTAGAACAGTGGCCGTGGTCTGCTACCTGAACTCTCTATATCTTTGAAGGGTAGTGTCCCATTGAGTGAAGTTTGTGTCAACACGTTGAGAGAATGCCTTGGCTAATTTCAACGTTAACTCTGTTGGCCGCTAGTTTTGCAGGTCACTCCATTATTGTTCACACACCTCCTATAGGGTCAACACCTTTATCTACACCGATGGCTGCAGGTATCTGATTACCTTCTTTGTCTTTACAGAATCCTCCTCAATATGATCAACTTGGGCATGAATGACATCAATCTTATCATTGATCTGTTGTAGTTGGGCAGGGTATGTACAGTCCTTTATGTTGTCAAATAGGGCCTGTATTTTCTCTCTCATCAGATAAGTGGAGTAATTCTTCAACGCCAGGCTTCCTTGCCAGTCATGCACTTTTTCATTAGAACGTAGCCGTTGGTGAGGGCGTTTTCTAAGGCTTGTTTCTTTGCTTCTCCTTCGGCAATTTTTCCCTCGACCTTTCTCGTGTAGATCTCCATTGGGTCTGGTAGTGTGGATCTCACTGTCTCAAACTTCTTCTTCATGTTGTTATTGGTAGCTACCAAGTTCAAGAATGCCATCTGGATGTGATCGCAACATTTTACCAGTGTGCACATCGTGATGTCTGCTGAAGCCTATGTGTTTTCCTCAATGATTGCTGCCCAGAATGTCTGCAACGCTGCGTGATTTGATCAAACTAGGTTTTTAAATCTGATTTGCTTGTCGCAAGTGATCACACTCTTCTATTACTTCTTGTAACTACCTTGCCTATTGTTCATGTTCCTTGGCCAGATCCTCATGGATCCTTTTGGACCTGTACGCTGCTTGTCGTGTAAATGTAAATAATTGGGCCAACGACCAGTGCTAGAGTGCGTTGACCTGCATTGTATTGGGTTCAGGGAACTACTATTGGATGGTTAGGCCATTGAAAATGGATTTGTCAGAGTGGGATGCGGGCGAATGAGCTTTCTGTGACTACGAAATGACTTGTGGAGTGGGTGGAACGATGCTAGGGTTTGGGACTACTGTGAGCTTTATAGGTAAAGGTGGTAGGTATGGTTCAATCCTTACTTCTTGTAGAATAGTATATAAGCTTCCCCCTTTTGATCGGTCCAATATAATCGTTGGTGATGCAAGTGATGTTGGTTGCATTCCATTGGCAGGAGTGGTGGCCTCTATCCGCCCGAATGACTGAACTTCCGTTTCCACAGTCGTCTTTTTCTGGCCTGTCAAGAGGGTCTCTGACAGGGTTGCAAAGGTGGAGTCTATGTACGGGGAAGACTCCCATGAGTGAGGTAAAGCATTGGAAATGGAGGGGACCTCCTCAACTATGGGGGTTGCGGAGACTAAAACCTCGGTCTCAC
The DNA here is from genome assembly GCA_000404065.3 of Pinus taeda. Taxonomy (NCBI): domain Eukaryota; kingdom Viridiplantae; phylum Streptophyta; class Pinopsida; order Pinales; family Pinaceae; genus Pinus; species Pinus taeda. The sequence goes on along the minus strand of APFE030692563.1, from coordinate 144,017 downwards.
CAGTAAGGTCAGCAATCGGGGCTGGTGCAACAGTTTTCAGCTTTTCAACAACTAGAATGCGGAAAACTTGTTTTTTCTTTGGCTTGGGGACTGTTAGCTGGGAGGGAGCCTGGGCTACTCTGATTGGGAGTTTCATGACCAACAGGGTTGTTATAACAGGAGAAAACATGGTAGAGCCTTGAAATTGGGCAGGGTAATTCCTCTCACCTGATTCGAAACTGGCAATTGTTCGTCTGAGTTCGAACATCTTCTCCTCTATCTGAAGCACCATTGGTTGGATTTAATCATCGGCTGGCCGCTTCCTACTGCTCTCTACCACATCTCCCACTTGCGCCTGTTGATTCAAGGCTCTGAGAAGATAGTTTCATTTCCCGTCCGTGATTTCGCAAGCCACTCCCAGCCATGATCCCACCTCTTTATGCAGCGCTTCTACCATTAGTACAAACCTCTGTGGCCTCATATTAAATGTATCTGGGTGGAAACACCATAGCCTCAGGTAGATGTGTGCATGTGAGGCCCTGCACCAAATCTCTTCTGAGAATTCATCCAACAGAGTCTTTGGTATCCTTTCCATCAACCTTATGGTCACCAGCATCTGCTTGTACCAATCCTTGAAAGCTATTTCATTTATCTCCTTCGTGTTGGGGTCTCCTAATGCCCTCCATGGATTGTAACGGAGTGTTAGTGGTTGGCCTTCAATGATGTTTTCCAATTCCCTTTCCTTTGGTGGCCTCTACTTCCACATTGCCAATGACATCAAAATGTACCCAAACACGAAACTGGTACCCCGCTTGTACACATCTTCACAAGCTTCAAATAGCTCGTTGAGAACAAAGGCAGACCAATTCATTACTTCTCCCTGGAAACAATGTTCTGCCACTGAAATGGTGTCCAACGTGCATTTGTTCTTTGTAAAATGACACATTGTTTTTCTTGCTATGAGGTATCAAGAAAACCTGATGTCGACCTTGTTGATTATATCCAGCTTCGGTCCTCTCCCACCCCTCTTAGTCCCATATCTGGCATAGATATTATCCTCAGATTGCTTCTTGGCTCTCTTAGCCCTTGCCTGAAATGTTGAACTAACTGTGTTACCTCCCGTGGATAGCCCTGTTAGTTGACTAATATCCTCCACATGGATGGGATACTCCTTGTCCAACCACAGTGATCCTCCGTGCATCCTGCTCGCCAAAATTTTGGTACACTTCATTGTGGAGAATTGGGTTCTGAACACAGGTAAGCTCCTCAAATGCAGTAACATCGATCTTTGTAGCCCTTTAAACTCCTCCCTAACCCTGGAGGTCTTGGTTCCATCCTCCTTCTGGAAATCCTCCACATAAACTTCTCTTCTCATGGCTGGGAACTGGAAACAATCTGTAAAATCATTGTCGACCAAATTTACTTTGTCATATTTGCCATACAGGTTGTCGACCACTGCAATTCTTTCATCTAATGTGTCCTGTGGGAGGGATACAATTCCTTTTGCCATCTCCTTTCGCCTGTAATAAATAATCTGCACCTGAGGTTTCCTAATTCTCTGTCTCTGCATCTGTTCTTCAAAGCATCTTTATAATTCTTCTATTATCTGCGATTGAAGTTTTGGAATGCCCTTCATTATCCTGTGAATTTAAGTAGATGAACCTGACACGATGTTTCCTGACTAACTAGACCTTAGCAACTAATTACTCCGGCAACTTTCCCATGTGTTCTAGCTATACCTTGTTGTTGTCAGCTGACTTGGATGTCACAACCATGACGTGGACTGGGAAAGTACATAGTGGGCTACATGGCATATTTATTTTGCCATGATGGGGTTATTTATTAACTAATTTTGTACTTAATGGGAAAATATTTTGTAGCTCCTAATTTGACAGTTGCATTATTGGTTACTTAATATTTAAAGACCATCGGTACAGTGGAAAGGAAGGGTACAATGTGTGATCATAATTTTTGGAAAAAGTGCATGCCTACATGTACCTTGTTGACAGGTATTACATGTGTGACTACTAACTCTACCTCTTCTCCCCACCGACCGCAAATGAGTTGCGGCGTGCTGAAATTGCTATCACAACCTTATTGTCCTTCCGCTCATTTTTATGACATGACTAGACTGAACCTAGTTGCTTTTATTTTTATTTTTTTGCATTATGCATTGTAGAAGGGTTTCAAGCATGCGCCATTTTGTTGAAAATAGCAACAAGAAATGATAAAAATAGAATCCAGAATATTCCAATTTTAATTTTTCCTTGAATTAAAATTGTGAATTAAATTCGAATTTAGTCTCACCAGCTGCTTGGAATTAATTAATTAATTCATTATGGATTAATTAGTTGGAGAAATTCCAGTTAGAAGTGTTTCTGAAGCCATGCAACAATTATCCCTTAAATTAAGGAGATTATCCTTTAATTAAGTAGATAAGATTGAGTTATATTTGAGTTGTAATTAGTTAGCTCAATTTACTGAGTTAAGTCCAATTAAATTAGTTCAAAACTGTTTGAGGAACTAATTGTGAGTTATCGGTCAGTTGATCCATGCATGCTAACTAGTGTACTACAGATAACTGAAGATTCCCTCATCAGAAACTCATGCATGTCTATTCAGAGAAATACCGAGTTGAGCTAAATGTCAAGGACATGTTACTATCAGTTGCATGTGTTTTCCTATAAAGGAAACTCATCCATGTGGTCAAGGTAAGGTTCCTTGAGGATTGCATAGCTTTACAGGGTGTGAGATTAGTGTGAGTGATCAGTGCTACACTTTCTAGTAGGAGGATCACCCAAGAGAAATTGCACAAGGAAATAGGAGCTTGGAGGGCAAAGGAGAAGGCTTGTGAGAAGCTTTGATTGCTTGTGAGCATCCAGGAGGATTGTATTGAGAGATGGCTAGCTATGAGAGTTAAGGCTTTGTGTAATCCTAAAATATTTCCACCTTGTATGATAATAGAGATAGTGGGGGTTTTAGTTGAGGCTTTCCCCTGAGTATTTTCTGTGTTTCATGTGCATTGATTCTTCTTCTTATGGTTATATGTTTTCAGCTCTGATTCAGCTGTATCTTTAAGCTTCCGCAAGTTTGATAGTAGAAGTAGATTATATAATTTTTCTTTGGTATATTGCATTATCGAGTTAATCTACAGACATATTTTCTACATAGATCTCAGAGGTAGATTTGTAGATAATTTGCAGGAAATTATAAATGGTATCGGAGCAAAGGTTATTGGAGTTGTGAAAAGTATACTGAGAAGAGAATTTGAAGTTTGAAGTTCAGGGTTAGAGGTGCAAATAAAATTCATATCATACTTCAAGTTGGTCAATGGCATTCTATGGCTTGAGACCGAGTATGCCTTGGGAGGAAACTCGAATTACATAGCATGGAAAGATTGCATGGAGGCTGTATTAGAAGACAACGAATTGAAGGATTTCATTGATCAAGAAATCCCAAAGCTAGGTTCAACTAATGCACAAGAGTTGGTTGAGTGGAAGAAGTGTGTGGCGAGGGAGAGACAGATCATCCTTGAGGGAGTTCGAGACCATATTGTCTCGAGTCTCCATGGGAAGGATACTCCATATTCAATGTGGAAGACATTGAAGGACTTCTACTAGAACAATAGCGACCAGAAGAAATTGGCGCTCAAGGATAAGCTTCAAAGAATCAAGATGGAGAATGACGATACCATTTCCACATATTTGAACAAGCTCACCACCTGTAGAGATGACCTTGGAAGTGTGGGAATAACTATTGCCAATGATGATATGGTGAGCCTCGCTCTCCTTGGCCTTCCAAAGAGCTGGAATAGCTACCAGGACTCTATGAATGGAAGGGAGAAACTGCCAGATTGGGAATGGCTGTGGTCGGATCTCATGCAGGAGGAGATCAGGAGGAGCACTCGAGATGGTTCTTCATCCAAGGATGATGATGAAGAAAATATTGCCTTAGCAAGTAAGGCAAGGAAAGGGAAGGGGAAGGCTTCCCATTCCAAATCAATTTTTTCTCATGGAGGGAAGGAGGGTGACAAGTCTAAAGTGAGATGCTTTAATTGTCATGGGATGGGTCATTATGTGACTAATTGCCCATCAAAGAAGTCGAATAAGGGACCCTCAGAAGGATAGGAAGGTGAAGCATTAGCCTCTCAGTTTGAAATGGACTTTACCCTCATCACATGCATGGTGTCATTGATGATGGGTTGTGGTTGGTTTCTTGACAGTGGAGCCTCATTCCACATGAGAAGCGATAAATGTTCATTCAGTACCTTGGAGGAGAAAGACCTCAATATTCGCATAGAGATGGGTGATGACAAAAAGTTTAGTGTTTTAGGAGTGGGCACGGTTACTTTTAAGAGGGAGCATGGAGTTCCTATGCCCTTGACAGATGTGAAGTATGTGCCTAGACTAAATAAGAACTTGGTATCTATCGTGATGTTGGAGGACAAAGGCTACGATGTTGTCTTTAGAAAGGGAAAGGTTTTCCTTAGACACATCACCACGAGACAGGTGAAACATATCGGTTCATAAGTTAATAACATGTATGCTCTTGAGGTTCAAGATGCATGCAAAGCCTTGAGGAGCGAGGAAAATGTTAGACTTTGTGCTTGAGAGGGAGAGTAAATTACCTCTCAACATGCAATCCCATAAGAAGTCTTAAACAATTGTGGAAGATCCACAATTAGAGTCAGCATAGGGATCACACACAACCATACCTCTAGGTGTGAGGTGGGGCGATGTGAAGTGATCGTCCCATGAAGGCTGAAATTGGGAAGGGTCCTTTGAGAGGTTTTATCTCATGGATCATGCCTTGCTACGGGATCCTAGAGTACAGAGTAGCAGGAGGATTCAGTGGGATTGATGCAGTTAGAGATCAAATTGACAGAGGCTAGAGAAATCAGATACTAAAGAGCGCAGAGAAGGATTGGCAATAGTGCAAAAAGGTTGAGTCAGCAGTAGCACAGGGTTTTCAATTGACAGAGGCAATAGTAGTTAGAGAATTTGATGATAGAGGCGTCATTTTGATTCAGGTTGGATGTTTTTTGTTTTTAAAGTTGTTGGAGCAACAATACTTGAGAGACGTGTTGCATGCAGAAAATTCCAAAGGTTCAGGATTGGGATCGAGTTGAATTCCTTTCTTGTTGAGAGGGAGTGTTGAAAATAACAACAAGAAATGATAAAAATAGAATCCAGAATATTCCAATTTTAATTTGTCATTGAATTAAAATTGTGAATTAAATTCGAATTTAGTCTCACCAGCTGCTTGGAATTAATTAATTAATTCATTATGGATTAATTAGTTGGAGAAATTCAAGTTAGAAGTCTTTCTGAAGTCATGCAATAGTTATCCCTTCAATTAAGGAGATTATCCCTTAATTAAGGAGATAAGATTGAGTTATACTTGAGTTGTAATTAATTAGCTAGGTTTACTGAGTTAAGTCCAGTTAAATTAGTTCCAAACTATTTGAGGAACTAATTGTGAGTTATTAGTCAGTTGATGCATGCATGCACTCAACCAGTGTACTCCAAATAACTGAAGATTCCCTCATCAGAAACTCATACATGTCTATTCAAAGAAAGACCCAGTTGAGCTAAATGTCAGGGACATGTTACTATCAGTTGCATGTTTTTTCCTATAAAGCAAACTCATCCATGTGGTCAAGGTAAGGTTCCTTGAGGATTGCACAGTTTTACAGGATGTGAGATCAGTGTGAATGATTAGTGTTACACTTGGTAACAGGAGGATCACCCAGGAGAAACTACACAAGGAAATAGGAGCTTGGAGGACATAGGAGAAGGCTTGTGAGAAGCTTTGATTTCCTGTGAGCATCTAGGAGGATTGCACTGAGAGCTGGCTAGATGTGAGAGCTAAGGCTTTGTGTAATCCTGAGATATTTCTACCTTGTATGATAATACAGATAGTGGGGTTTTTAGATGAGGCTTTCCCCTGAGTATTTTCTGTGTTTCATGTGCATTGATTCTTCTTCTTATGGTTATATGTGTTCAACTCTGATTCAGCTGGACCTTTAAGATTCTGCAAGTTTGATAGTAGAAGTAGATTATAGTATTTTTCTTTGGTATATTGCATTATCAAGTTAATCTATAGTCGGATTTTCTACATAGATCTCAGAGGTAGATTTGTAGAGAATTTGCAGGAAATTGTACACATTCACCCATCCATGTAGTAGGACTCCATCCAGTTGCACAAGCCTTACGACTCCCAAATCTTTGATTTTCATGACTATAAATGGGCCTAACCAATGCATCTGTAGTTTCCTTGGGAACTTCTGGAACTTGCTGGCATATAGGAGTACTTGTTCCCCTATTCCAAAAGACTTCTTCTTGATGTGCCTATCATGCCAAGATTTGTTCCTTCTCTACTCCACTGACTGATGAAACTCGACCAAGAAGAGGGTTTCGTCAAGTTCCAATAGCTGACCCAGTCTGTCCCACAAGGCTATGTTGTCCGTCATTCTTGTGGCTTCAGATATGAACATACTTGGTAATATAAATTCCGCTGGAACCACATCTTCTCTTCTGTATACTAGTTGACATGGATTTTGCTAATGAAGTCTCTTTATTGTTGTCATGTACACCCATAGAGTTGCAGGTATTATTTCATCCTAGTTGTTCCTGTTGGCCGGCATGACCTTTGTTAGCCCTTTCTCCATAATTTTGTTGAATTCTTCCATTGTGTCGTTGGCCTATGGGTCATAGGACCTACTCTTGTTATGCTGAATCATGAAGGTTTTCAGTAGAGTCTCAATGGTTTCATTCAAAAAGTGTATTCCCTAGTCGCTTGTGAGGCTCCTTAGGCATCCAAACCTTGAGACTATGTTCTCAAAAATAAACCGTGCACCTGTTTCCACTATACAATCTTTGACAACTACTGCTTCTGCCCACCAAGGGAGGTATTATGTTGTTGTTATTATGTATCTCGCTCGCGAGTGCCTCGCTGGTGGTGTAATGGGTCCAATGAAATCTACTGCCCACTTATCAAAGATTTTCACTATGTGGATAGGGTGTAGGGGCAGCTCATCCTGTCGTGAAGGCTTTTGACCTTTTGACAGACATTGCGAGTCTTAGAAAATTCTTTCAAATCTCTATGAATAGTTGGCCACCAAAGTCCTACGTGTAGTATCTTTCTTGCGGTGGCTTTACCTCCCACATGGCCTCCTTCAACCTCCGCATGGCATTCCCATAACACATCATTTATTTCATGCTGGAGGACACAGTGCCTCAGTATTTGATCTAAACCCATCTTGTAAAGGTGTCCTACAATTAGCTAGTAATCTGCTACCCTTACTACCAATTGTCATCTCTGCGTTGCCATATATCCTTCTAGGCATTGACCCATTGTTAATAATGTGGCAATCTCTTCTAGGTGGTCCGGGATTGCCTCTATTTTGAATAAATCAGTGTTAGGAAGTTGATCATCCATTGCTCCTTCATTCTCCCCTGTCTCCAATCGCGAGAGGTGGTTTGGTCCCAAATTCAGTCTACCGGGTTTTATGACCACCTCGAAAGTGAATTCCTGGAACAAAAAGAGTCATTAGCATATTCTCCCTTCTAGTATTGGCTTGTTTACTAAGTATTTGAGCACGAAATGGTCTATAAAGAATTTGAATGGTGCACCCAATAAATAACGCCTAAAATTTTGGAGAGAATAAACCATTGCCAGGGCTTCTATTTCGATTGTTGTGTAGTTCCTCTCTGTAATTGACAACTTCTTGCTAGCATAGCACATCGGGTGGTCTTCATTCTTCTCCCTCGGCTGGGCTAAGACTACTCTAGTGCTATACCCGATGCATCGATGTGCACATGGAACATTTTTTTCCAATTGGGATATACGAGTATCAGTGCACTTACTAGTCTTTCCTTTAACTTATTCAGAGCTATCTGACAATCCTCATTCTAAACAAATTCCTCCGTTTTCTTCAGCAATTTTTCCAGTGGGGCTGTGATTGCTGCATAGTTCTTGATGAGTCGTTGGTAGTACCCCATGTGACATAGAGTTGATCTGATCTAGGTGGATGTTGGTGGCCACCCACCTATCCCACTTGGACCCCCACAACTATCTCTTTCAGTTTTTCAATTTCCGTAATTGTAGCACAATTTACTATTTTTAGCAGTTTTTTCGGGTCCTAAACTTTCGGAGTTGTTTTGAGGCCCTAAACGACATTTTTTGGGAACATTTGGGAGTAAGATGAGTCCAACAAGCTATTGTACGTGTCAAACGAAGATCGGCTGCCAAAATTATGACCCCGGGAAGTTGATGTACCAACTTACCCAAAACAGGGCACACAATTTGGCGTTTCATCTTCTAGGGTTAGGTTTTGGGATGTGAAGGGTTTTCCATTGTTTCTCAACAATAAATAGGCCTTCGAGCCTCATTGTAACACAGTTTAGAGGCATGTAGCTGCCACATCTCTTCTAAGAGATAAGCTACCATCACCCTAGTTGGTTTATTCCCATTTCTGTTTGTAAGCATATTTCAGTATTTTACATTAATGAAATGAAGTATTATTGCTGCTGCATCTCTGTGTTTATGGTTATCTCTATAATTTCTTGCATTCCTATTTAAATCCAAGTCAATGGTATCAGAGCAGTCTGCTTTTTCTCTATTTTTCTTTGCATGTCCCCAACGAGGTCGAGATATAAGGAGTTAGGGCTTGAACTGGTAGAACCTTTACAAGACCAACCTCACAAATCCCGACAGCCTCCCATGGTGGATGAAAAGAAAGACGAGGGGGTAGGAGAACCTATCAAAATATTTCTCAAAGAAGCCCTCGAGCGACAAAGGAACGCGATGATGGACAAATTTTCCAAGATCCTTTAGCGGCTACCCAGAGGCGATGCATCGACTTCTAGCAGCTACTCTAGAAACGCCACACCCTTTAAGGTACAAGTTCATTTTGAAATCCCCATATTCAAGGGTCAAATAGACACAGATGCCATAGATAAATGGTTAAATTTTCTAGAGGGTTATTTTTCCATTCATGAATTTTCGAGTCAGGAAAAGATTGTTTTCACTCTTCTCAAAGCAGCCCCCCATGTCAAGGATTGGTGGGAAACCTACTGCAAGTAGAAGAATGAAAGTACAGGCTCACTATTTTCAACCGCACCCACTTGGGATTCATTCCAGGATGTCGTCAAGGAGCAATACTAACCTGTCAAAAGCTATGAGGAAAAATACATCAAATGGACCACACTGCGGTAGGGATGGGACCAAGATGTACCAGAGTTCACAAACATTTTTCATACCCTTCACACATAGTTGGGTATCAAAGATTCTGAGTTGCATCTAATACTCAAATACCGCAACTTCCTACACATATACATCTAGGAAGAGATGGAGTTCCTGAACATCTCCTCGCTCGGCGCAGTGTATCAATACGCTATCAAAATCAAGAAAAACTTTAACAGAAGAAGAGAGACTTTGGATCTGCGAATTCAAAGACCAAAGGACAAAGCCAAGGCAGGGTGGCTTGAGGCAACCCATCAAAGGCACAAGAAAAGAAAAACACCACGAATTCAAAGAAAGACATAGGAAGGTGGTGCGAGTTCCACAAGAGACCCACTCATAACACGAGTGTTGGACCAACCAATCACTGGTGGCCGAGTTGAAGGCTTCAGAATCAGATCCATGTTCTGACCCTAAGTCAAAAACCGATAAGGGGAATGGCAAAGGGAAGCAGATCATTAATGTGGAGCCCATCGTCACTGTTGCCACCGTCAAGATCTAGAAGAATGAGCCTGAAGATCCAGAGGAGGGGGAATGTCTTTTCCACTCACAAATGTGGGTGATGGGTTTGCCGCTGCAATTCATTATCGACAGTGGTAGCTAAAAGAACCTCAATTTAACAAAGGTCATGAAGCAGTTGGGCCTACCGACTACACCACACCCGTAGTCGTATAGTATCAGGTGGCTTCATGAAGGACGAGATCTCAAAGTTCACCAATAGTGTTTCCTTCCCTACAGTATCAAGCCCTTCACAGACAAGGTATGGTGTGATGTTACGCCTCTAGATGTTTGTGATGTATTATTAGGCCAACCATACTTGTGGAGGCGATATGCTGTGTATGAGTCAAGGCCTCGTGCTGTCATTATTTATTTGTGTAATTCATTATACAGGATACTGGAGGTAGCCCCACCTACCGCAACCTCTTTGATCACTGCTAAGAAAGGCAGCAAGCTCATCTCCCATACTAGGAAATTCATTTTCTATCTGGTTCGCTCCCTAAGTAAGGGGAAGATCGTCACCACAACCATGACCCCCGCGAAGGGTTCCTCCATGCAACAGCAACAACAGAGGGATACAGTCATGCAAGAACACAAGAACAACTTCTACTCACCCACAAGGGTACTACACAAGCTTCAGGTGGGCAACAAAGTTTGGTTGCATCTACAAAAAGAACGCCTTACAAGAGCCCATTAGAAGCTCCGACCATGCCGACATGGTCTTTACACCATTACCAAGGCTGTGGGAAATAAGTCTTTGGAAGACAACATTCCTCCATTCCTTCGCCTGCACCAAGTGTTCAATGTGTACCACCCTCAACCATGCTTCCCGCCATTATTGGACACATTCGAGATTGCAAAACAGCTCACCAGGGACCAAGTTCAACAGATGGAGGAACTCAATGCAATGGGGACCATTGCTTCCTAAGGGGGGAGGAATGATCCAGGTGGATGTTGGTGGCCACCCACCCATCCCAGTTGGACCCTCACAACTGTCTCTTTCAATTTTTCAATTTCTGTAATTGTAGCACAATTTACTATTTTTAGCAGTTTTTCACGTCCTGAACTTCCAGAGCCATTTTGAGGCCCTAAGAGACGTTTTTTGGGAAATTTGGGAGCAACATGTGTCCATGAATTGATGTTTCTCTTCCCAAAGTTGTAGTGTTGGGATAGATCTTTCTAACAAGCTATTGTACGCATCAAACGAAGATCAGGTGCCAAAGTTACGACCCCGAGAAGTTGATGTACCAACTTACCCAAAACGGGGCCAACAATTTGGTGTTTCATCTTTTAGGGTTAGGTTTTGGGATGTGAAGGGTTTCCCCTTGTTTCTCAACAATAAATAGACCTTCGAGCCTCATTGTAACATAGTTCAGAGGCATGTAGCCACCACATCTCTTCTCAGAGATAAGCTATCATCACCCTAGCTAGTTTATTTCCATTTCTGTTTGTAAGCATATTTTAGTATTTTACATTAATGAAATGAATTATTATTTCCATTGCATCTCTGTGTTTATGGTTATCTATGTAATTTTTTATGTTCCTGTTTATATCCAGATCATGATCTTAGCTGTTTTATGTTGCACGGTGGTTCCATGTGCATGATTTCCGCAACCTTCGTTGGGTCTACACATACTCCATCCTTGTAGACGACATGGCCTAGTAGTGTTCCAAATGGGATTGCGAAGATGCATTTCTTGAGATTTAAAGAAATCTGTAGTTGCATGCACCTTTCAAACATTAATCTTAATATGCTAGTGTGTTGTTTTAACAGACTATACACTATCAAGTCATCCATGAACACCTCTAGAAATTTGTGAATATAGTCTTGGAATGCAGCTATGACAATCCTTGAGAAGACTGCTGGTGCATTCTTTATTCTGAATGGCATCATATTGTATGCATATGACCCGCACTCAGTAGTGAATGTTATTTTTATTTTATGCTCCTCAGTTATTCGAACTTGGTGGTACCCCGAAAATCCATCTGTGAAAGAATATGCTTCATTCCCCACCACATTGTCTAAGACTTCATCACTGAAGGGCATCAGGAACAGGTCATGCACACATGCATTGTTAAGGCTTTTGTAATCAACACATACCCTAATCTCGGTTGTGTCCTTCTTGTTCTGTATGACTATCAGGCTTATCCATTCAGCTTCATCTACTGGAAATATTATTCCTGTTTCTAAAATTTTGTCGATCTCTTTCTTAACTTTCTCGTTCACCCTTGAGTTTAACTTGTACATTTTGTGCTTTACTGACCGAGCCTCCAGTCTTAATACAATCTTCATTTCCCCTATATTCCTTTTATCCCCTTTAACTCTGCTACTGAGGCTGGGAACAGGTCCTGATGTTCCTGTTGGTGAGCACCAGTATTGCAACAATAATGCTGCAACTCCTAGGCTGCCTACTTTACTCTTATCAACCCAGTAGTTTGTAACAAACTTGGAAGTGTCGGTGTTGTATGCACAAGTACTAGTTCTCACTGCAGGTTGTCACTTGGTTAGCCGATGCAAGATCGCTAGGAGCTCAAGCCAACTCCTATGGATTTCATAAGAAGCTCTATATGTGATGAAAGGAAAGGAAGATTAATCCACGTATGATATTCTAATTGCAGAAAGGAGAAAGACTGAAATGTAAAGCAAACCTAGTAAATCCTAATTAACCAACTAATTCTACTTTTGTAGAAAGCACTATGAAAACCTTGAAATGAATGCCATTACCTACTCAAGGAAGTAAACAACATATAACTATGATATTTCTGGAAGTAAATAAGCAAAAAACATATTTTTCGATTTTTGTGTATTTTTATGTGAATTTGACATGCATGTAATTTATTGTGTGTGAGTGTGGCAGCAAATAGGTGGCGTTGAAAGGCAGGTTTGGGACTTGAGAGGATGTAATATGGTGTGGATGGGTCCTAGGATGTCTCAGGTGGTCTTCTAGAGACTTTTCCCACACTCAATCTTCAAAATAAAGCCTACACGAAAATCTACAGGACGACACATGAAATCTATAGGAGGAAAACAGGGAACTACAAGAGGCCTACAGGAGGAGGCCGAGAGTAGTTTTCACTGTTTTGAGGGTGTGAGAGTGGGTGAAAAATATGGATGAAGGTTGGAATGAGGTGTTAGGGCACCTAAGGTCTACCATGAACCACCAGGAGAGAGAAAGATGATTGGATTTTCTCAAGGAGAGAGGAAGAATTTCTAGGAAAAATGCAGGAAACTAAGGCAGAATTGAGGTGAGGTTTGGGAGACCTATAGGGCATGGATCAGATGGAGGGTGTGATTGCTGATAAGATGGCTTACTGTTGGAAGATATCCTCTGCATAGAAATTGTTAGTCAACCAAGGAAATCAAGCAACAAGTGAAATGAATGCATTTAGGAAAAACAAAGTTTTGCATAAAAATGATCTACACTATGATCTATGAAGGGAAATGTTGAGAAATGTTGTAGGAAAGGAAAGCATGAAAGAAGAATATTGCAAATCAGGAAGTGAGCATGATGAAGAAGATCTAAAGCAAAGCAAAGCTGGACTGTTAACCTACTAAAAAGTTGCAAACACTAGAAGTCCTATGAAGGAGGAAAATCTGTGTTTTTGGGGCAGCAAGAGGGTCTTTGCCTCAAATCATGGTCCCAAAGGGAGGAAGAGAGGCCAAGGCACTCTTGCTATCCTTTTGAATCTTTTTTGGTCACTTCTTAACTTGCTATAGAAAGCAATGAATGGAAGCAAACTACTAAATCATCACAAGCAACCTATTCTTAACCATAAAAGAAATACATCTAACAACAAATTAATCTATAAAATGAAACAAAGCATACAAATAAGACTAAAGAGGAGATTGGTTGCTTGGATTGGGCCCTAACCTAAGAGCTTTAGCCCTCTGAGGTAACTTAGTGCTAGCTCAAAAAGGGTTCCATCTTTATTCTCAAAACAATAACAAGATTACATGAAATTATCACAAAATAATAAGCTCGAAGTTTGAGCAAAGTTTACATAAGAAAAAATCGAACAAAAATCTAACCCTAGTGAGGCCCTAGGCCTCTCTACTTATACAAATGAAGCTACCAATAGCTTCCTTAAAATTAGGGAGGCTTGGCTCCCAAAACTTGAGATAATCATTAATCATCCTCCACTTGCTCGGTTGCCTTCTAGTGCATGATTCGACTGCTTGTACTCCGAGCTGAATGAAAGGGAATTCAAAGTGAGGAGTAATAAATGAGGGGGATTCCCTCCTATAAGTCCTATCCTCTGTCCACTTCGAGTTATTTTTGCTAGTTGTCCACTGGATCCTTGAATTTGACCTCGAAATCCATCAATAATATGCATTAAATACATGTTAGACCACATGGCACAATAACTAACTCAACTCACTCTATAAGCATAAATATAATCAGAGAATCATATAATAAGCTAAGAGAATGGTTGGTTTGACCAGGTTAGGAGGTAAAATGAGCCCATATAATTGCCCATTTATGAGGCTCATCACCTATAGTAGGTAAAAAATCTCTTTTGTGGTCTGTTCGTCCCAATAGTCTCCCACAGATTCTATTTTGGGCTTATCGTTTGTCCCAAAATTTTGTTTCCTTAGTTTTACTGGTAGAAGGTGGGAAACTCCTGTTGAGGGGATTTCCTGAATGTCCCTCTCTCCTTCCATTTCCACGAAGGTTAGGTGTCTCAGTCCATTCAACCCATCCTCCTCTAGCTCTACTTCCACCTTGTCACAGGTCGCATATCCTGGTGACTCCATGTCATACAGATATTGTAGAAAATTTTCTTCAGGTCCTCCTTCAACCAATGGCTCTGGGGTGAACAAAACCGACTTTATCACCTGGAGTGCCTCTATCATGTGTGCTTCCTTACTTCTAAATGAAAAGTTGCTAACAAATTGTACCTCCAAAGCATCCCAATCTATCGTTCGCCGACGGAGCTCCTCTTGTACATACCAAGCTCGGGGGACAATTTCGAGGGTATGTATAAATGTGTGTACCCATCAGTCCTTCAACATTCCTTGGCTCTTCCATTTGGTTATGAAATCTTCGATGTGCTTCTTGGGACTTGAATCCCCTTAGTACTTTTCCTTATGCTGTGGTTGATCTTCCTCCTCGACAAATCTCTCCTTCATGGCTTACTTGATGCTCATCCAGTCTCTTAGTGAATTGTGGTATGCCTTCCACCATCTTGTTGGTGTTACCATGAGGACGATATCAAGAAAGAGAACTTTTTGATCCTCCGTGATTTCTTGGTCTATGTTGTTCAAGGAGTGCACGTATTCAAGGCCATAATATTTGGGATAGTTTCACATCTCCATTCTTATCCAATTTACTTGGGTTACCATTACACAACATATAATATTTAGTTCATAACCAACTTGCTACCATGCATCCCATGCAGCTTTCGAGCCAGTCTCTAAGCTTTGGATACTTCTCCAGCTGATGGAGCCTCTTGCCGTGGGATCTATATAATCTTCCCTCTTCCCTGTCGTGAGTGTGTAAAGCTTGTCTAGCATTCCTAGTTCATCCTTGTCATCTACCAGCTTTGTGAACCTAGGTCCTTGATAGGGGTCAAAGGGTTGGATCACCCTTAATCCTTCTGCTTCAAAAATCATCAGTTCTTTCTTTAGGTCGGTGACAACATAGCTTTCATATACCCAATCAATCCCAAGAAGTGCCGGATATGGGTTCTTATCCCCCATGATGTCAATCACCTCGAATTCAGTGTGTGTCTTCACCCCTGCTACATCAATTTCCACATTCTCCAACCTCCCAATGGGTAGTATATAGTATATATTTTCCATCCTTAGTTGAATTAGCGAGTATTTTAGGTGTGGCTTCCCCATTTCCTCCCATGTTTTTCTAGGTGGGATGTTTACATCCGATCCCAAATCTAACATTGTGTCCCTTATATGGAACCATGCAACCTATGCATTAATTTAGAACTCTTTTCCACTTCTCCTTTCGTTTCATTTCACTCTTCTGGAATTCTTTTCTAGTAAATTTGTGAGTGATCGCTCCACTTCCCCTTCTTCTATGGATATCATAGCCTTCAAACTTTTCCATAACTCCTTCAACATGCCTTCATCCTCAACAATATTCAAAAATAGTTTAAACCATTCTTCAATCATTTGGCCACGCTCAAGCATGTGATCTTGTCGTTTCTGGTTGTCTCTTTTCTCGGTCATCTCCTCGAACAACTTAGTTGCCTCATGATAATAATTCCTTTGGCTTTTGGGCTGATATACTTTCTGTGGAGACGTTGCTTTAACAATCAATGGTGGGTCCGTTGTGCTACGCTCCTCCCTTGTCCTCTTTCCTCCTCAGGTGACTATATTAATATTGGTTGCAGGAAGACCATCTTTGGTCCATGGTTCAACATTAACCAGGTTATCACCCCTCTTCCTGGTCCTTTCTTCCCACTTTGCAATGAGTTCCTGACAATCCTTTGTGGTGTGGGTATTAATCCTACATTTTGAGCACCAAGGTCTCCTCAGGAGTGGGCATTCCCTAACGACATGCCCCTCCTGGTCACAGTTGTAACACCTCATAAGCCCTCTTCCTCCAGCTCTCCCTCATCGTCTGTTTCCTCCTCGTCCTCCCCTATTTTACTCATTAATTTTGAATGTAGATCTATCCAGCCATTCTACTAGAGCATCCAGTGCTCTGCACTAATCAATGTTATGCATTGTAGATGCACAGAACTCACAGTAGTTGTTATTGGGGACATTGGAGTATTCTTATAGTATCGTGCACATCTGCGACAGGTTTCCATATGCTCTACGGATTTTGCAAAAGTCGTTATTCCTTCCAGGGAAAGTTCCTTGTGCTCCTATAGTCGTAACTCATGTGGTCGGTAGGGCCCCTGATGACCCCGCAACTCCCCTTGAATGGTTAATCCCTCGCAATCTGGGGCATTATGTCATAATGTGCCCTTCCACCATGTAGTGGTTGCACCATAGATTGGGTCTGGCTAGTCGTACTGGCTGAAGATCCTTTAGCTTCTCCGTTAGCATTGCAATTTGGTTGTGGAGACCCATGATCGATGGGTCTTGCAAGATTGTCCCTCCCTTGTATTCATGAGGATATTTAGCCATGGCCTCTATTCGGGTTGCTTGCTCCAACGCATCTTGGAGGGTTCCAATTTTCTGTTGCATCAGTGACGTTCTGGTTAAGGGCAAGAGTGCCTTGATAAACTAGTCTTGCTGGTGATTTGGGTCTAGGGTGTAACTCAAATTTGCGATGGCATCGTTAAACCTTTGCATGAGCTCCCAGGTCATCTCACCCTCCTTTTTCTTAATTTCACACAACTTCAACAAAACCTGCTGGTTTGTCTGTGGTACTTTGAACTCCTTCACAAATCCTCTCTTGATATCATCTATCATGGGGTTCTGGTTCTACTTCACCAACTTTATAAACCAGCGCAGAGCCCTCTCCCTAGGTGTGCCTTGAAATTCCATTGTCCTGGCGTTGTCTGGAGTCTGACATGCTCTCCAAATAGCCTCACAGAGATACTCGTGTTTCTCCACATCCTCGTTTTTGCTTCCTGCAAATTCTGGATATCTAGTAAAATACCCCACCATACTGACTTGGGTGCAAGCTAATAGCACAAACCCTTGGTTCCTAGTTTGCTGGGATCCCTGCAATCCTAAGTTATTGATATTGCTAACTCCTTTTTTGCTCCCAATATTAAAACTAGTTTTGTTTTTCTCATGTGAACTATGTACCCATTCTACCTTGGCTAAGTTAATAACAAATTCCTCCAGATTGTAATAAGGTACCAAGGGAATATTGAGGGAAATGCCACCAGTGCCTAAGGGGTATTGCTGTTGATTCTTAATGGATAGCTCTCCTTCATTAAATAATCTCCTTATCGCATTTCCCATGTCTTCTTCTCTTTCCTCTCCATGTCCACTCGACCTCTGCTCTTGAGATTCACCTTCTGCAACATGTAGGGAAGGTCCCTCTTCATTCCTCTGACTCCTACATCTCCTGTCACCACTCTAGCTCTGCCCGACGTCTTCCTCTCCTCCCTCCTCGACTCAGGGTCTTCCCATCACCACTCTTACTTGGTGGGGGGTCATCCTCCTCTTCCCTAGAGTCTTCATCTCTATCGTCTACCACTTATCTGCTAGCAATGCTCTCCTCTGTGCTCTGACATCTCTAGCTTTCTTCAACTCATCCGCATCCATCCCTTTAGCAACATCTCTATTCCTCAACTAGAACTGGGGTTTTATGCTACCATCCCTATGGTAGGCGAGGGCAGTAATCCTTCTTCTACCACAAACATCTTAATCCACATCGAGAATTCCTTCATCAACCTCCCTCTTAATCCGAAGCCGAATAAAGCTTCTACCTTTGAGAAAGACTGATAACTCTCTGCAACAAATTTGACTATATATCCTTCCACCATAGTCTTTACCCAAAAATCGACTACTCTAGTCAGATCGTTGTCCAATTGTTGGAGCAGTGCGATATCCGATGGAGTCTAGTTGCGGTGAATTATTGTTGATCCCCTTGATTGGTTCTGCCCCTTCAGCCTTCTTAACCAGTTGTACAGGTCTTCGGGGAACTTGCACCAGAAAATCTCATACTGATCATTGGTACCATCGACATATAAAATCCCCTCACTTATCTTGCCGATCGATTGATTTCTATTAGAAGCTTGCTCTGTTATAAACTGATCTGCTTTATGATTCTACCAATCCCTGACTTCTCTCTTGAATATCCTCAACGCCATGTTTTGAACCAGTTCTCATAACTTCAGGTCCTGACAATGGAACCATTTGTTGGCACGAAAGAGTCATCAGGGAGAAAAGTCATAGAGGGCCAATAATGGTCCGGTGTAGTCTAGGACAACGCTGGCATTTTTGCCTTACCCAAAGGGTAAGGAGTCTCACCCGAGGTGTGCCGCGACCGGAAGTAAGAAAGGTTCAACATGGGGTCAAGGGAACACCAACCGAGGCATCATGCAATAACAAAAGTATATCCATTACACGCGAAACAATGATACAACATAACAACGATTACATAAGAACTACTAAATATATGCATTTGATGGAACATTTTTTTTTAGAAACTCGTCATACCACGTGATCCATACACATCATGATTTGCAACCAATCTAGCTTTCCTTCTATTAACTTAACAATAAAACAGTACAACATGTCTTTGGAATTCACCAGAAGAAACTATAAGGAATACCCGGATCAGATCCATGAGTTCGATCTCGACCTCAAGGACCCAGTTCGCATGGACTCCTGTGTCTTGCTACCCATCTACCACAACCAAATATCTGCTGCTAGCTCCAACAGCCTCGCTTGCTATCCCATCCACGAGCCAACCTCTCTTCTTTTCTAGCCCTCTGCTTTTATATTCTTTTCTGCCGCCTGAACTGACAGTTCTTGATCGGCTGCTCTTTCACCTACCCGCCCACTCAGCTACCTTTGTCTTCCGCTGCCACCTTGCCGCAACTCTTGCGCAACTGCCTGTTCTTGCCTTGTTGTCCAACTGACTCTTCCGCAAGCTAACCATTTCTGCCACCCACTTCCTTCTCATCCTTCGGTCAACGAAAATTGGTCAAGACCTTTTCAAAATCAAGCGAAGGCCCCAACAGTGATATCAACTTCATATATATCTATATATAGAAAAAAAATTGTTAAGGTAATATATTTTAATGTTGTATACAATAACATATCCAATCTAAGTTATGAATAAAATATTTTAATATGAATTAATATTGATGTATACATAAAAATGTATTACTAATAAAAACAAAAGTTTAATATGCACTAATAAAATGGCTCAATGCACATATTATGTAACTTTTATAACATTTAAAAATACAATTTAAACAAAAAAATTACACATTATTTTTTGTGCTCTAAAATAAATTTATATCTAAAGAAATTTGATCTCTCAACTCATATTAAATCCATACTTACGATAAATCTATATATAATATAAAAAAATTACAATAAAAAAGCAATGAAATACAAAATAACATAAAACAATAGCTATATAGCTTGCCTCTTATACAACGACTGAAAAAATATTAATTAAATAAAAATTCCAAAATAATATATACAAATTAAAAAATAAACTGCAAATCTTTGTAAAGGGATAATTGTTCAAAGTTGTCAACCCGTTGTGAAGTGAATGTGTCCGACTCTTGTGAGTTGTTAACGCGGTAGAGAATTCGTCTTGACATTGAGCAATTAGATTTGATGTAACATTAGATTTGACATTGAGCAATTAGATTTGATGTAACATTAGATTTAACGCGGTAGCATCAGATGTAACATTAGATTTGACTTGTTACACACTGAGAGCCCTAATGAATGTGTTGTTAATTTCGTAGAGGTCTTTAATTTCAAGGGAGCAAACAACGTTCATAATCAATGGATAAAGCTTCCAACTTGTCAACCACTGGCATATAATCATAGAGTTATGAACACAAAAATCCAAAAATCTTATTGGTCAGATACACTATTTCAAGATAATAACAACTTAGTAAAATGTTTTGGTATTGTTGAAATTAAAAATTATTTAATATGAATATTTGCATGAGGTGTATAGATAAATCTTATCATTTTTTGTTTTATATATATATTAATTGGTCAATTCTCTTTTTAATGTGATAAAAGATACCTTTTTGTTGTAAATGTTTATGGAGGTGTATATATTCTACTTCTTTTGGATTAGAACTTTTTATTTTTAGAAAGAAACATATATTTTTAATTGTTATTATTTTTTATCATTATTATAATATGTGTTTGCAATATTGTTGTTTGACATTGTTCATTTTTTTTAAAGCATATATTGACATTTTGTGATGTGATTTTTATATCACGATGGTGTTGATTTTGCATCAACTAGCATCTTATCACTGTCATTTTTGTGTTGATTGCATCAACGACCATCTTATTATTGTCATTTTTGTGTCGCTCACATGTTGCTAAAATTTGTCACACATTGAAGGCATTGTGTTTGGTTGTGTTGCAACAATATAACATCTTATATGTAAATGATTATTGCCTTTTTAATGTCATGTTAACGTTATTATGAAATTGTTGTTGAATTTGACACAATTTCAATATCATTTTTCAAGGCGATCCTATGTATCATTGTCAATAGTGAAATTTGCAAAACTCAATGTGGACTCATGGTGACGATTAGGAAAGCATATATCCTACATCTAACCCATCTATTCTTTTCAAAGTTCAGGTTAATACACTACACTAAATAAGAAAAATAATCACCATTCAAGTTGCTACTAAGTATCTAGTGCTATGATATAATATCTAGCGTATATTCATGGTAATGAATTCTTTTCTATTAGTTTAATTTTGGCAAGATTAGTAAGACCTTCATATCATCAAAACATAACCTTTTATATTCCCATGGGTTTAGGGCTACACATAACACAATTTTGATCCATCAATATCTTTACTCGTCTACTTCTTAGTTGACTTAATCCATTAATATTTCTATCTTTTACTTCCTTGGGGGTGGGACTTCATTTTTCTTACACTCAAATTTTGTTTCTTCATCATTGCTTTTGGAATTATCATTGCCCATCTTATCATTATCTTATCCTCTCTTTTTAGTTTCTCCACTATCCTTATTCTTCCCACCACAATGATTAATATATTGAATAATACTAAATAAGATGGAAAAAAATTCCAATATTAATATGTAAAATGTTGTGGATATTCCATTACACTGTTCACCACAATATATATAATTAAAATAAACTAAAATATATTTTTATGAGGGTTAATTAGATTCCAAATTTGTTAATTACTATTTTATATTGATGCATATAATAGATAAAACATAAAAAATAGAGAACAATAAAATGCAATCACACACAAGCCATAATGAACAAAAGATATTCTTTGGCAAACCCTTATAAAAGAAAACCTAGCTGGAAGGTGAGGTTGCTCTGCTTTCTTTCTTTGGAATGGAAATAATGTAAGAACAAATGGAGAAGCCACTCTCTCTAGAGTTACCTTAGACATGTCACTTGATATGATGTTATAGACACAAAACTCCTCTATTATGCTCTCTCACTCCCACTCCCAAGTTGTTCAACTCTATTGTGGAACAATATACAATCTTAATCAATGGAACCCCTTGTCGTCCTAGTGGCTTAGTTATAACATAACTTGATAGCCCACTAGGAGTCGTGTTTGAATCCTTCAACTCTTAACTAGGGTTACAACTTTGACTCTTCTAGATTTTTCTCCATAATCCTTGAATGGCTAACCTATTTTACATGAGTAATAGGGGCTAATGTGGTGTCCTCTAAAACCATGGTGGTAAAAGATAATAGGCCAACTTCTAAGAGGCATAACTTGTGTATGTAGATTCAATTGATACAACGTTTGCACTATTGGAAAGGTCTTAAAGGATAGAATAGCATCATAGGGTCCAATGCTTGAATGATAAAGTTGAACCCATAAAAATGTCATTTAAGGCCTTAAAATGGCCTTGAAATGGTTTAGACCCCAATTCTCCAAATTGGATCTCATCAATAAAACTGCTTCTGCACGCTGATTTCTCTACTTTTTCCAATTTAAAATCATCGACAAATATGTTAAATAATACAATGATCCAATTTGGATCATACCTCCCCAATTTGGGAGGATTTTCGTCACTAAAAGCTTTTACTGAATGAGGTAAGGAAATGTTTCCTTTGTCTTCTCCATGGAGTACCATTTTTCTTTGCCTAGAAGTTGTCCTTTCAACCTAATATGCTAAAGGTTATGCTGCCCTTGTTTTGTATTTCTAGAGTTTTTTTCAAAGTTATATCCCCTCCTCTTCCTGATCCAAGATGGAATTCTCATAGAGTTTGATATTTTTCACATTCACCATTGAGTGAATGCACTTGTAT
Organism: Pinus taeda; assembly: GCA_000404065.3. NCBI lineage: Eukaryota > Viridiplantae > Streptophyta > Pinopsida > Pinales > Pinaceae > Pinus > Pinus taeda. The sequence goes on along the minus strand of APFE030692563.1, from coordinate 121,400 downwards.
GGGGGTGAACTGGGTATGTAGGCATCATTTCCCACCTTTTCTAGTATCTTGAAGGGACCATATTGAGTATCCTTGAATTTCTTAGCAAGACCCTATAACATGTCCTTATTCAACTACAACCACACTTTTTTTCGCACTCTAAATGAATTTTTTGTTCTATGTTGATCATGCCCAACCTTGTATTTTTCCTGCCACTTATTTAACATATCTTTTACTTACAAATGGATTTACCTAACCTTCTCAAGAAAAAATTCTACTCTTAATTCATCCCTTACGAGATAATCCCTCACTCCTTGTTGTCTATATACAACATCCAAAAGTGAAGGTGGAAATATGCAAAACAAGTTTCAAATGGATATTTACTAGTAGAAGTGCAGTGTACTCTATTATAAGAGTGACATATAGAGATCATATTTTTATCGCAGGTCTTCGGATGCTTTTGATTGTAACCCATTAAATGTTGCACCAAGGTCTTATTAACTACTTATATTTGTCCATCTTTATGCGGATGGAATGTTGTATACCTCTTTAACTTTGTGTCCATCTTCTTCCATAATGTAGTCCAAAATACATAAATAAATCTAGTGTACCTGTGTGAAATAAAGTTCATCTAAACATGCTAAAAAAAAATCTCTACTTCTTGCCCTCTGATGGTATTTTTACAGGGCATGAGAATGCACATATTATTGAACCTATCAACTATCATGAACATTTAGCCATGTACCTTCATGGGTTTCAGTAAACCTCCCACAAATTCCATGGAAATGCTTTCCTAAGGACAAGTGGGTACAAGTAAGGAATGATATAGACCCTATTTCATGTTTCTAGGTTTGTTGGTACAAAAAGGTATACATCCTTTAATGAACCTTGATACATGTTCCTTCATTCTAGGCCAGTACACATACCTTTGTAAGTTGGTCACTATATTCCATACACCAAAATTTCCTGCAACCTTGGAGGTGTTAGCCTTTTTGATTCATTATAGTTTCTCAACTCTACGAACACAAATATTTTCCAACATATAAAGTAACCCATTGTGGAGATGATGGTAAATTATTTCATCTCCATCATTTGCATGAATCTAGGTTTGCAATTATTAAAACACCTCCTTGAAGTTGTCATCGTAAGTATATGCATCATGAGTGAAAGGCTCCATGCGCACTAGATTTCCTAACGCTATAATTTTTTATGTGGGTGACCTTGAAACCATGTTAACTAACTTTTTTGTGCTACCGCTATTATACTTGATCATTAATTGAAATTGTTGTAAGAACCTCATGCACTTGTAGTGTCTAGTCTGTTGTGGCTTACTTTGGGCCTACAACTATTGTAGTGGTAGTGAACTATGTGGATGACAATCCCCTTTCTCATTATATAATGTTTTCACTTTTTCACAGCTTGTACTATGACATAGATCTCCCTGTTGTAGGTAGGGTAATTGAGAATATCCCCATGAAACATTTCATAATGGTAGCAAGCCTTCCTCCTTGCATCAAGATTGTTCCCATGGAATATTCTCTCACATCTATCTCCACTTCAAAAGGTTGTTATAAGTTTTGTAATATGAGAATTGGTGCTTGGTTGGTTTTCTTTTTCAACTCTTCAAAGACCTTATGCTAACCCTTCTCCCATTGGAAACTCTTTCCACTCACTATTATGAAGTGGAGTGATGCAACTACTACTAAAAATGAAGCTATGGATTTCTTCAGGTATCATGTTGCCCCAATGTAACTTCTAACTTTAGATACATTTGTAGGCATCAACCACTTCATGATGGCCTCCATCTCTATAGGATCTACATTGAGCTCCCCTCCACTAATCACATAGCCTAAATACACCAAATATTGTTGGGAAAACTCACATTTCTTGATATTTGCAAGTAGTTGATGCTTCTTCAAAGTCTCTCACGCCTACATCAAGTATGAGATGTGTTCCTCCCGGGTAGAAATATAAACCAATATATCCTCCAAAAAAAATAATAACAAATGAACTTATATAAATGCACAATAAATATTTCATTAATCTCATGAATGTAGTTGATGCATTGCATAGACCAAATGGTATTACTAGGCACTCATACAAAACTTTCCTGTTTTTGAAGGTTAGTCTTCAAAATGTCTTCTTCTTGGAATCAAACCTAATGATACCCTAATTTGAAATCAAAATTGGTGAAATATTTTGCTTACTGCCACTGACCTAATATATCATCAATCCTCGGTAGAGGACACTTGTTCTTGAGTGTAACCTTGTTTAATTCTCTATAATCAATGCACATCCACCATGTCCTATTCTTGTTTGGCACAATTATGATGGGTGACCTAGAAAGTGATTTACTTGTTCAAATCATACCTCACTTAAATAGATTTTGCAACTACTTATTCACTCCATGTATGAATTTACAAGGTAAGTTCCTCAAATAGAACACCAAAGGACACTTCTCACAAACAGATCACAAATCAATACACCAATATTCTTGACGTCATTAAAACCCTCAAAGAGGGAAATAGTCCATGGCCTGAGCCAACACAACCACTTCAAGCAATTTATTAATAAAAGAAATAAAGTTTACATAAGCTTCTCTCATGAATGGTCACCTTACAAATGAACTTCCATGCTCTTTAAATAGAGATCATGGACCAATCGGGTGTTAAGCCATGGCTCAAGTGTCGCTAATACCAAGGAGAGAATAAATGTTAGATCACTTCATGTCTCGAACATATCTTGACCGTCAGATTGTAAGTTACAAAAGTACATAGTAAAGAAACACATTTTAACTAACTCTACACTAGACCAAGTTATACTTAACTATTTCCTATGTTTAATTGAGGCTTCTCTTATCCATATCAAGTTTGCGATAGATTTTTTGGCATAAATCACATGGTATTTCATTTGTCAACGTGTTTCAAACCAACCATTGTGGTTCATCGTTAGGACAAGTTGAGGAGTAGATCAAGTTATGGTATTTCCTATGTGTCAGAATATCCTAACATCCCCCCTTAAGAACAACTTGGGATAGGATTGAAGGATTTACAAATATGAAAGAATAGGAGAAGGAAGGAGGCATTAGAGCCTATACCCCCTTAGTGACAACTTCCTGAACTCCATCCATAAATCGAAGTTTAGTAAACTTCGCCTCTGTGGAAGCCTTTGAAAAGATGTTTGCAACTTGATCATCGGTTGAACAATATTTCACTTCAAGAACATGGTCATGAATGAGATTTATGATGAAGTGCATGTGTAGTTCAATGTTTTTTCTGTGCCAATGGATTGGATATTTCCATAGTTGAATGGCACTTTGATTATCACACCAAAGTGTAGTCAGATGTTGCTGCCGAAACCCAAACTCTAATAGGACCTAAAGAAGCCACAGGGCTTCCTTACTAGCTTCTATGATGCCACGATACTTTGCTTCAGCTGAAGAAAGAGAAATGGAACTTTGTTTCTTGCAAGCCCATGTAATAGGTCGAGAACCAAGAGTGAAGACATAACTTGCAGTAAACTTCCAATGATCAGGGTCACCAACCCAATCGGAATTAGTGAAACCAACCAATAGAGGAGATGCTTTTGCACTGTAATGAATCCCAAACTAAACTATACCTTGAACATAATGAAGCATTCTTTTAGCTATTTTGTAATGAATTTCATATGGGTTTTGCATAAACCGAGCAATAAGGCCAATAAAAAAGGGAAGGTCAAGACAAGTATGGGTCAGATACAAAAGTTTTCCTACAAGTTGACGGTATACGGTAGCATCAACTTCAGGGAAAGTACAAGTGACTGAAAGTCTGGCTCTAGACTGAAAGGGAGAAAGGGCTGGCTTACAGTCTTCCATGTGAAAGTGGTGTAGACGATCACAGGCATACTTGGATTGGGAAAGGGAAATACCTTCCTTGGATTTCAAGATTTTAAGACCAAGAAAATAATGCAAGTGTCCTAAGTCTTTCATTTCAAACTAATTTTTAAGGCCGGACTTCACATGGTTTATAAGGTTTAGATCACTACCAGTAAGGATAAGATCATCAACATAAAGAAAAATAATGATAAGAGACTTACCCACTTTCTTGGTGTAGATAATGTTCTCAGAATGACACTTAGAAAAGCTAATATCTAAAAGAAAGATATCCATTTTGGCATACCAAGCCCAAGGGGCTTTCTTGAGACCATAAAGGGATTTCTTAAGCCGACATATAAGGCTGGAGTCTGTTTGTATAAATCTAGGAGGTTGTTCCTATAGATTTCTTCATGCAAGTCCCCATGTAAGAAGGAAGATTTAACATCCATTTGATGGACTTCCCATTTGAAAGAGGCATCATGGGAAAGAATAAGGCGGATAGAGTTCATTTTGGCAATGGGGGAGAATGTTTCAATATAGTCAATGAATTCAACTTGTGAAAAACCATTAGCAACAAGACGATCTTTATGTTTATCAACTTTTCCATATAGTCCAAACTTGGTTCTGTAAACCCATTTACATCTAACAAGTTTTCTTCCCTTTGGAAGAGGAACAAGATCCCATGTATTATTTGCCAATAATGAATGATATTCTTCATTCATAGCTGTGTCGCAATTTGAATGGCCTAAATCTTCTGCAAAGGAATCAGGATCATAATTCGCTGAATCTTGAGCCAGTAAAGAAGAGGCTCTATCGAACTAAGAATGTGTACATCGTTGATTTGTAGGATCACCTGAAAGAGAACTTGCTGCATCCCAAGTAGAACATACCAATTTTGAAAGTTGAGGAGCTGAAGGAGGATTTTGGGAAGGTGTGGGAGGATTATCATCCTCATTGTCATCATGAAAAGAAGAAATATTTTTAGAAGTAGAAGGGATAGTGAGAGGTGCCACACCCATTAAACTAGGCTCATAGGTTGATATATTTTCAATAAACTTTACATCTCTTCTAATGATACCATTTTTGGATTTAGGTGAAAGAAGTCTATATCCATTGACATCTTCAGAATATCCAACAAAAATAAAATTTTCACTCTTAGGTTCTAAGGCTTTATGTTTCTCATCTGGAATATGGGCCCATACTTCATTTCCAAAAATAGGAAAGTGACTTACATTTGGTTTAATTGAGCTCCATGCTTCTTCTCGAGTGATATCATTTAAAACCTTAGTAGGAGTGCAATTTACTATGTAATTTGCACAGTTAATTGCTTATGCTCAAAAATTAAGACTAAATCCTTTAGATTGAAGCATACAATTAGCCATTTCCTTTAAGGTGCGATTCTTCCTTTCAGCTACACCATTTTTTTGTGGACTATATGGAACAATATGTTGCATTTGAATTCCATGATCAGTGCAAAAGTTAATGCATTTGTTGTTAACATGTTCTCCACCATTATCAAATCTTAAATTAAGAATTTGATGTCCAGACCGTTTCTCAACAAAGGCCTTAAAGGCCAAGAACATGTTAAATAATTCACTCTTGAGTTTTAAGAAGTATACCCAAGTGCGTCTGGAGAAATCATCAATGAAAGTTAAAAAATACTTGTAGCCAGAGAATGAAACAACTGGAAGTGGACCACATAAATTACTATGCACAAGCTATAAAGGGGCTGATGCATGCCAAGAGGCACATTTTTCAAAACTATCGTGACGATGTTTTCTGAGTACATATCCGGAACAAACACCATCTCTGCAGATACCATAGGAAGACATGTCACCATATTTTCTTTAAATAAATTTTGAAGGGAGCGATAGTTAAAGTGACCAAATCGCTCATGCCAAAGTTTTCTCACTTCATCATTATGAGCAACAAAGACCGAGGGAAGAGTTGTTGACCCAAAGTTGTTAAAATTATACAACCTTGTAGAATTGTCAGCAATGCGAGTAGCTAAATTCTGTCTAGGATCTCTTAGGTGCTTAATTACAACATCATGAGGTGAAAATTCAACGGTTTTACCTTCACCTGAATGAGTTATCTGATATATAGATAGAAGGTTGCAAGATAAGGTTGTAACACGTAATACATCATTAAATTGACCATTGTTTAGATGAATAGTTCCAGCCCCTATAACACTAAGAGATCTATCATCACCAACATATATATTTTTGGTGTTACAATCATTTAAAGAAGAAAACATGGCTTGGTTTTTGGCCATGTGATAAGAAGCTCTAGAATCAATGAGCCACTCATGAGAATGAGAAGAAGAAGATACATTTAATGCATGACCAGACCGAGATGCTTGGCAACCACATGTAGAAAGTGATATTCCTAAAGATGAATTTGAAGTTGAAGAGTGCTCCAAATGGATGTTATGCTTCTTCATTGCTACTTCCAAGGCTTCCATCTTTTTAAAGCTTTTGGATTCTAAGTGTTCATCTTGAATACAAAAGTTGTAATGTCTATCAGTTTTCTTCCCTTTGTTTTTATTTGCCTTATCATTTTGTTGAATTAATTTTTCATTTTGAGACTGAAAGTGCTTAGGACCCTTGGTTGGTTTAGGACCATTCCTTTTAGGATGATGCTTCCTAGGATTCTTTGAACTTGGTTGTTGTTGGGCAGCTAAGGCTTTCTTAGAAGAGTTTCCAAGGTTAAGAAAACCAAGATGTAAGAGTTTTTCTTGTTCTCTTATTAAAGAATCACAAAAGGCATCAAAAGAGGGGGACTTGTAGTCTTGTCGTTGAGAAATAAAGGCTTCTCTAGGAGAATGGAGGGTGGAAACAAACACAGAGTAGAATGGTCCCAACTTAGTAAGAATGGAATAGATAAGGCTACCATCTTCTTTTTTAACCTTAACACCTTCCAAGATAAGTCTAAGGGTATTCAAATTCAAGCTTCTGTGATCCATATTTGGAATATTTGAAACTAACTTTGAAATAAATCACATTGGTAGATTTAGGTCGACGCATTTCGAACCAGCAAGTGTGGTTCATCATCGGGACAAGATGAAAGATCAGATCATAGCCGTAAGTTAAATAGAGAGTTAAGACATTCCAATGGCTAAAAAAAAAGACTTTTTTTTTATAGGATAGGAAAAGGGACAAAATATTATAATTTATTATTTATTTATTTAATTGTTTTTTTAATTAATA